>JAQQRF010000300.1:0-62539 GCA_030523145.1 Trissolcus brochymenae | reverse complement strand
CCACGACCCAATTTTTTGAATGGGTTGATATGAACTATGTTGTGAAAACGCGTCAAGGCCGCTACTACAATGTTTTTAATTCATCCGGACGAGACCTTATAAATAATTCAAAATTTTAATCAATGATTCATATCAAAAATTCAAATTCACTGATTCAATAGTGATTTAACGTTCTACTAATCAATCAGTGAATAAAACTGAAAGATCAGCGAGTTTCACTGAAATTTCAGTGACTATTGCGCCTGTGCGCTTTGTGCTAATTAAACAGTGAAAGTCCGCTTGTTGATAAGCCAATGAGTAGACGTTCGGGTGAACATCAACGGCTGCACGTGTCAAGTTTTGAGGGAGCATTGTTTAAACAAAAAACAATCCACTGGATATTTATATATATAAAGCATTTATTTAGTATTATTAAACTGAACATTTAATTTGCTGGATACGTTTAATTTAAATAATTTAAATTTTCTCAATGATTGAATTGAGAAACTCTTTTTTGACTGAAAAACTAGGCAAAGTTTTATTTAATTTCGACTTTTGACAGTTCGTAAAAATCTGTCAAAAAATGATCAGAAATTACAAGTCAGATAAACTATTGTCTTAATACGAACTGGATTCTATGGTCTCGTTTTTTATTTACTTTATAGAAAGAAAGTATTTATTTCATGACTCTGAAATTAACCAATATTCTTTAACAATTTTATTAACGCATTCGACCTGCTGTTCAAATTATATTTCTTTGTTGTATATTAAACTGCGTGAAAAAACCGCACAAAATGTAGTAAAATCATTTAACATTTCTTTATCTAATGTTATACCTTCTGTCGACGATTCATCACAAGAAATTTTATAAATTATTAAGTGTTATTTTAGGAATTAGAATTTAATTTGATCAATCTTACTATGAAAAATATGTTACTTTGAGGAATAAAGAGATTTAATAAATAATAAAATTTCTTTTCATTCAAATTGAATTATACTTCTTATTATTATTTAATAAAATAATTACAACATTTTCAGCTCGTGAAGTTTAAAAGTTCACCAATTTAATTCAACTGCAAAATCAGTGATATATTACTGTCCCATTCAACTAAATATTACTGTTTTATTCACTAAAATATCACTCTTTTATTGAATAAAATATCACTGTTTCATGCAGTAAAATATCACTGTTTTATTCAGCGATAACACAGTTTCATTCAGTAAATTATCACTGTTTCATTTAGTGAAAATATCCTACTGATCGATTCAAAGACTATTCACTAATTGACAATGATGATTAGAGCTTGCTGAAACAGTGACTATTCGCTGAAAAACAGCGAATTTTCTCTGATTAAAATTTATAATGTACATACATTTTTAATTCCATGTGTGAAATTTCATAAAAAATGTCATACAACTTTTTGTGACAAATTTTTATTAATTGCTGATTAAGATTTACCACAATATATTACAATTTACGATTTGAAAATTTTGTATCATAATATTTAGTAAATTGACAAATTTACTAAAAATTGTGATGGCATGAAATGTAAAGAAGAACTTATTTCGTAATAAATATATTAAATATATTGAATATAAAAAACGCAAATTAGTATTAAAAAAATTAGCTAAGAATAACGTATTACATAATGCGCATTCATTTTAAAGGTTTTTATTCGAATTCTAATAAATAATAACTCAGAGCTTCGTCGCGAATAAATTAATGCCTCGATCTTATTAACACACGTGGCAATAAAATATAAGAAAATGTTGAATTAAAACTTACGGCACATCCGGTCAGAAAAAACGTCTTTGTCCACGGTCTCGACCGTGAGTCGTTTGCCGCGGTCTTATTATTTATCATATACTGCGCCATAAAATATAAAGTAAAACAATAATTTCTAGCATTTTTCAAGGAAAATCAAATTTCCAAAACACCGAGAAGTATCCTTCTACACTGGGTCTACTTTATACCTTATTTTTCTAGGACGTTGAAAAATTCGTTTTCCAACGTCACTTTTCGGTGCGAGCTCAATCCGGCCGTTTCACCACTACAACAGAGATTTGTCTCAACGGTGTATTCATACGCCATATAATATACATGCCCGAGTGCACAGGTAAAGCGGTGAAACCAAGAGTATTATATAGAACATTATAATTATTATTATGGAATATTATTTTTATTATTATCTATAAATTTTGAGCATATATAAAAAATTATAAATTAAAAAATTGTCTAACAATTTTTCCAGCAAATAGCGTTGAAGTAAACTCACTTGTGGCAATCTTCAAGGTAGGCAGAGCATGCCAAAAACAGCATTGTAATGAAATATAATCGTATTAGTTGAAAATTATTATTTTTATTTACGTTTCTTGACTCCAAAAAAAAGAACTTTCAACACTTTGTGTCAACAATCTTTAACCATTCAATTTTACGCCAAATATCTCCGTAATTATAAGTTAAATTTTACAATTAAGTCGCACATCGAATGTATCTCATACTTGCTAGTGAAATGATTCATTTAAAATGTTGAAAATTCATTCGTACAATGTTTACACCCGAGACATTCGTATTAAAAAAAAATGAACATGTCACAGTCTCACATCACTCACATGATCATCATCGTCTAAACTAATCGCAGATTTTACACATTTAAGACACTTTTTGTCAACTTCTGTTGAACTCTTTTCCATGATTGTCGTCTGTGAGACGATTTTCTCAGCTGTTGGCACACTGTCGATCGTTCGTCTGCGAAGTTTTACCTGATGAACATGTATCGATGGTTTCCACCTAACACCCTTCCTCTTCCAGTAGCTTGATCGGTGTTTCTTTAAAAAATGCTTTGGGTAACTATGTAGCCTAGGTCTAAAAGCATCGGTCGTTGAAATGTCTGTAGTATCGTCGTCATCATGTTGACAAATGTTCTCGTGACGACACTGAAATTGGCAAACGTCAGGATGAAAATTATCCATTGCATTATGCGCATCACAGTCACATGACTCGGAGGTTTCCGCGCTCGTTGCAATCTGCTCTTGCGAGAAAGCAGTGTTCACAAATGCCATGGGCTCATTTTGACTCGCCGACGATGGCCTTCGCACGTCGATGGCCGGCAAGTTGAAGGAATCTCTTCGTGACGGAGTTTCCTCCGATTGACGTTTTGCCACGTGTACTAAATTAGTCGCACTCGGCCAGGGCTGAATGCCAACTTTGGCAGACTTTACAAGAGAGAGAAAAGGTTTTCGGTTCTGATCTGAGAAACTTGACTTGCCGGATAATTTTTTCACTGCATCGGTTATTAGAGACAGTCGAGCTCGATCTTGTTGCACGTTAACCTCTTGTTGAACATCCATCGGAACAATTGTTTCAGCAGAATTCCGAGCCGGTGGCGGAGTGCACACAGGGGAACCGCTGATCTGGCTGAAACAAACGAGCATAAATTAATAACGATCACAACATGTCATTCATTCTTCAAATTTCATATCTTCATCATGTATTTCACACGTCTATTTATCTCTTACCGCCGATCATCCATTGGGCTATCGCTAAGATTCGTTGACAAATTTAAAGTAGAAGCACGAGGTGTTACATTTATTTTTGAATCCTCTTCTTCCTCAGTAATGTCTGGTAAGAACATCGTTTGTTTCTCCTCAGGCACCCTTGAAAGTGAATGAACAAACAAATTAATTAATGCATTACAAATAAATGATACTTAAAATTTTGTGTGTTTTTTTAGTAAAATAATACTTACATCATATTAGCCACACTACCACGATAAGTTTTTCTTTTGTAAGCAGCCGCCGCTTCAGTGTATGGCAGATTAACATTTTCAGAATCATAGTAAATATCTTTAACCAGTGGTGGACAACGATTCATTAATGTATCCACGCCCAAATACGAAACCTGCAAAGTAAAATGAAAAAATAAAATTTAACTGAATGAATATTATTTTAAATATTGATCCTTTAATTGAATAAAAACGCTTCGTTTTAGTTCCAAGTTTTTTTTGTCCAAGTTGAATTTGTCATTTGAATAAAAACAGATTCTTTGTTCCGAAACGAAGACAAAACACTTCGTTATTGCTATTGTTTCAGTTTCAAAAACCGGAAAAACTAGCCTTTTCACTTATTGTTGAGGCGTACACGAGAAAAAACATTTCATACTATTTTTCTTGAGAGATTCATCTATCGATAAAGTTTTTTTGTCTACGAATGAATTTCGTACTCTATATAATTTTCAATATAACGTGTACCTTAACTGAAATGATTTCAAATTGCAATATAAAAAGCAGGTGTATTGTGAATAGGGGTTAATAATCAAAATCCATTATTAATTGTAAATTTTTTGAAATGTTTGCATTCATTCTTTGGCTTATATATTCAACAGGTAAATAATTATATTGAGGATCGTACCGCTGGACGATTCATTTATGGAATAAACGCATACCTTTGTATGACGATCAATTAACCAATTCAATTCAAAATCCTCATCATCATCTCCAAATGGGTTGATTAATTGTTCAGCGACCTGTAATCATGTAACAAAGAAAATCAATAACCGTATAGCACAAAAAACGTGAACAAAGCTTACAACAAACAAAAAATTAGAATACAAAATTGAAAAAAAAAAAACTTGAAGGGCTGGAATATATTTATCAAAAAAACGATTCTTAACGCTCACGTTTTCCCGTGTTATTGATCAAGTTAATTTCCAATTTCAGTTTAATTCTCGTAAAATAAAAGAAAAAGCAGATTTTACAACTTTTTTATCCCACTACATAAAGCTTTATTTGAGATAAAAACACAGTATTGACTATTTTATTGCTGGCTTTAAGCTACCTTCAATAGTCCCATAAAGAAGAAGAACTGAAGAACTGTAAAAACTGGAAAATAAGTGTCGATTTGCATTTGGAAAGGTTTTATAGCACCTTCGATGTATTGGCGGCCAACCAGTGCGACAGCGAAAAAACTGTAGGTTGCTAAAGTTACAACCTGCGTATACACCAGAGGTATTGACACCCAATCGTAACTCCACAGCAGTCCGCACTTGGATCGAAAATCATTGAATTCCTGCGAATTCAATATTCAAAGTTTCAGCACGACCTCACGTTCGACGCCTATTTCCGTTCACGTATCACTGATTAATCCATTGAATGGGTTAATTATGACGTGACCATAAACATTGATTTGATGACTTATTAGTTGTTTTCACACTGATAAATGAAAAATAAATTGATTCAATTTGTTAGCAAAATTAAATTCAAATCAATTTGTGAATAAAATTTTCATTATGAGACAAAATAAAATTTCGATTTTCCAATCAGTGTGTGAAAATCGAACAAGCACTCTCAACGAAATTTGAAATTCATGTACCAGTAATTGAGGGCTTATTTTCAACAGCCAAACATTTATTTCGGTCAACGTTTTTTTTTTTTTTGTTTTTTTTTTGTTTTCGTATAATTATTATAATCGATGGAGTGAATGGATTGCGTATTATATGGTTATAACATTTGAATATAATTCAATTCATTGATAATATTAATACAATTGAATTCATGTCATATCATACACGCCAACCAAGAGAAATGTATTTCAACATACCGTAGCGATATCCAATAATTAGTTCTTGTTTACGAGTATCCACAATTCGACTATCAAATAGTAATCAATATCACGCAATAATCGCATAAGTAACAGACCGTAAATTATTGTCATGTGTCATGCCAGATGCCAATTATATGAAGAGTTTCAGAATCGAGATACTTGGAATTCGTCCAAGGTAATGATCTATGTAAATAATAATTTTACAAAAAGCTCAACCGCAAATAAATTATCGCTTTAACATCTTTTGATAAATCCAAATATTGATAAGGCGAAATTCTCGTTTACACCTCACTTTACGATTTGCCAAATCTCTCATATCTATTTTTAATCCCTAACTCATGATTTAATCAAATTCGCCATTCATTTTCTAACTTTATTTTCGGTTCTGATCTCATTCGAACGAGCATCTCAAACATTTTTCTTTTTCATATCCGGAAAGACTTAATTATCTCATCGTATATCAACTGGTACATGAATTACAGAAAATTGAAAACGCTATTAACCCTTAACTAACCATATGATGACAGTCCCATTCTGTTTTTACAATCATTTATTTATTTATTTTTTTCATAATTCGTTAACAGAATAAAGTTGTGCGTTATCTCAAACAAATTTTGAATTCCTTTCAAAGGAATTTATCATTGAAAAAATAATTCATTTACCTTCAATGCTACTAATTCAACCAATAATAATTTTATTGTTCTGATGGTAATTTTAATTGTATAACTTTGAATTTTTACTTTTTTTATTATTTAATTTATGATTTTTTCATGTGGCGTGTTTCAAAATTTGTTGAGATATCATTTGTTAAGGGTTAAAAATGATAAAAATGAATGGTTTTTACGTTTTATTTATGAAAAAAGATTTATAATAAGTAAAACTTTAATTATAACATACTTCCATTATTATTTTTAATCCCTGAGCATCTGGCAGCCTGTGACTTCTTCGTGCTTCTTTTAGTAAATTGATGAACCAAGTGCAGGGTATCCAATAAGTGTTGAATTCGACACTTGGCACAGATTGGTAAAGCTCCAATTCTAAAGAAGTCATAAAACCTGCCGAGAGGTAATGTCAATCCCTTAAAGTAACAAAATACGAAATTTTCTATCATTTAATCTGTATTAATACTTCACACTGAGACTGTATTCCTATCGCAAAAGCCCTTTTCACAATCATTGCGCAAAATATTAATAATCCACTTTTGTGATTTTTAATCGCGTCATAATGTTGAGTGCTATTTGTGTAGCAAATATTCTTTCGAACGAACGTTATTCGTGTGGCTCATTCATTTTCCATCATACAAGTTCATTTGACACTCTAACATATAATTTATCGTCATTATTACGTTGAATCTGACGTTTTTTATTGATTACAATTAATCGGTATAAAAAAAACTTTTTTTTCTCAGTGCTCGTATGAATACAGAGCAAATATTTTTTGTCACCAAAATTGATTAGATTTGCAAAAAAGGAACACATTTTTCTTTTATAGGAAGAGGATTTTTGTGCTGTCGTCATCTTATCATCATGTTGTCCTTATCTTATCATTTGATCAATCTTGTGCACGGAAACTCGAGAAAAAAGTTATATAAAAAAATTAATATATAATTATGAAACTTTATCAACAAAAGTTATCAATTGTTAGATCAAGGATTGTTTTACCGGAATCAACAACGTGATCAAGGGTTGGGAATCGCCTCTTCACGGCTGAACTGATGGAGCGTAGAACGAGAATCAGCGATAGGTTGAGATAACGCATGAGTGCCCTGCGCAACATACGTCCATACTCGTCATTTCCGGTGACGTAAAGTGCCACTAGGTGCATAACCCTTGAAAAAGAAAGTCGGACCCTATTAAAGTTGAGAAATATCTTGCAAACGCTGTCATTTTCAAATAATCTTTCGCCCTTTAAAAAGTCATTCTCTTTTCTATCTTTGAGCTCCACTCAATGACTAATATAACTCCACACAAAAATTAAGAGATCACTTAGGCATGGAAATGCACCCTTTAATTTTTGTTTGTAAAGTAAATACAATAAAAACAACAATGTTCTTTCTTCTCGATAAATAAGTGATTTTTATCAATTCTTCAATGATTTGAAATTTCAACAATTTCAAACGAAATTTAATTATTAACAAAAAGTGGAAAAAAGAAGATATTTTAGCCTTTGTTTTTTCTCACTTGTCAGGCCAGGGTATAGCTGTATATTGTTGCCACCATCGTCCTGCCACGTATGCCACGTAAAATCCAAGCACGAAGCTCAGTGGTATCAGGTTGATAAACGTGTCGCAGTACACTACTATTTTCTCAAATGCCCTTCAAAATTTCAAATGTCTTAAAATCTCTCAAGAGAGAGTTCTTTTTTTGTTATTTCTTAAAATGACACTTTATATTAAAAAAGACAATATTTTTAAACTGACCTCTTGTGGGGAGTCGATAGAATATGACGATACACAGCAGAAATAGTGCCAAAAAAAATAAGAAAAAGGACGAGTTCTCTGTAAATGAGTTTATACAGAGAACCTCTCCACATAAAAAGGAGCCTGGTGAAACCACCACTAGTGGAACTGGCGACTTCATATTGATACGAAACTGTCATGGTTCATAAATCGAAACTAAAGCTTCAACTCCTGCCCTTGTGCCACAGTTTCGGTTTCGTTGCAAACCTCGTGATGGTTTCGCAAATATCGCTGCGTCGTCTTGCATTGCGATACACATTATGCGGCGATACAACAATCATCATCTGAAATTAAATCAACAAATCACCCACATAATTCAAAATAAATAAGATCTGGGAAACACAGGAAGAAAAAGCAATTTAAATTAAACAAAAAGTTAATCTCATTTATTCGTGCAGACTTTATAAAATTACAAAAATGTATAAATGCGTGACTAATAATAAGTAATTATAAAAATTATTCCTAGTTTGTTTTTTTGTGGTTTTTGCTTAATGTTTTGAAGTTTTTTTGTAATTTTTTGTTTTTTGTAATTTTTTTTTCGTGCAATTTCATCAATACATTTTCCCAATCAACCCTGGCTTGCTCGACAATTTTGTGACCTTAACTATCTAAATTAGGAACTAACATGCAACGCCACTTGAATCCGGCTCTAAAACTATACATTCGGTCAACAAGTATAAAAGACTTGACATTATTCGATTTTGTACATATTTTTGGAAGAACTAAAATTTGTTTTAAAAATCATTTTCTCGAATTAGGATTGTATCCCACTCTCTATATAATGACTATGAACCAAAAACCGTTTGTCATGTTCGTTCATATAATTGACCAAATGAAAAGTGACGTCGGTCGGCAGATTGTATCTCTCGCCAAATAAGTCTTGCAAAATCCGATGAGTTTTGTAATATAAGTCATACTTGTTACATCCCATTGCAACGCGGTACAAAATCATGTTCGCATAAAGAGGAAACAGCTGTTCAAAATTTTCCCCCTTGAGCTTATCGATGGTATTTGATTTTCGACAGAACTTGAGCGCTTTGTTGATATTGCTCGTAATGAACGTGTAATACGACACATAAAAATCAGTGTCACAGTCGCAGGTGATCGAGTTCACCTTCATTCTCATCAGTTCCTTGTCGCACATCTCCTTGAATCCCTGTTTCTTATCACGAATATAATCTCGGTCCACATCAGCGATAGGCAAATCCAAACTCTGTCTAATGAACAGGTACAACAGCAAAACATCCACGATCTCCTGATTGCTCTCTTCCACGGCAAGTTGTAGCGCCGATTTTCCATCGGTTGTAAGAGCCGTCAGGCTCGCGCCATGTTGGAGCAGCAAGCTGACGATATTTTTGTCGAGCTTCTCGGCGGCAAAATGGAGCGGTGTCTTGCCGAATTCTGATTCTGTAATGTCCAATTTAGCACCTCGATCGATGAGCAATCGAACGTTGGTCAACCGCTGGTGGCGAACAGCGCAATGCAGCGGGGTTTCCTTGCAGACGTTGTCGTTGATGTCGGCGCCACATTGGACCAACATATTAACGATCTCCGGTTGCTCGTAAGAAGCTGCATAATGCAGGGGCGTCTTATTTCTGAGGTCCTTGGCGAAAACATCCGCGCCATACTCAAGCAGCAGTTTCACGATACCGATGTTTTGTTTCATCACTGCGCAGTGCAGGGCCGTGCTCTTGTCAAAAATGTCCTTCAGGTTGACGTTGGCGCCGTATTCCAAGAAAACCCGAACCACCTCTTCTGAACCCTGCATCACGGATTCGCGAAACGGACAAACCCGACAGCCGTTGTCAATATCCATCCTGGTGCCCGCTTGGAGCAGAACCTCAACCATGTCTTTGCCATGGTAGAGAGCGTAGTGCAAAAGTGTACTGCCGTAAGTGTCGACACAGTGTATGTGGGAGCCGTATTTGATGAGCTCACGAGCGATGTCCACAAAGCCCTTCCTAACTGCATAATAGAGGGGCGATTCCAAGATATGTTTCTGGTGCACGTTCACGTCGGCCCCGTATTCCAGAAGGAGGCTTAATATCTCCACGTCTCCTCTTATAACGGCGTGATAGATCAGCGGCGTGCTGTACGAGTCGACAACGTTCACGTTGTTTCTGTTCAGGTGGATGGAAGTTTTGACTGCCTTGGGGTCTCCTCCGATTACTGCGTCGAACAGAATTTCCACTGGGGTTTTCAGGGCGAATGGCAACTCCAAAATTAAATCCATTCCTGAAAAATAATAATCATTTTTATTCAAATTCTCAAAAAATTAAACAGAATATTTCTGTGGCTTTCGGTATGGTAACCGGTATGGTTAATTTTTTTCAAGTAAGGTTTTCTATATTTTAGAATTACAGCGGATTAAATAATAAAACATTTTTATTTTAATGTTAAAATTGTTGTTCTATAGTCTCTGATTTATTGAGTAATAACATTATAGAAATGAACATTTAAAATGTTGTATCTGATATAAATAAAAAATGTTGCACTTGCTGCAGTCGCGTTTGTTATTAGATTAAATTGAACATTTGTTAGATTTCAAAATTGTAACATTTTTTTACATGGATTTATTTCAAGGTGGCCTCTCTCGTTTTGTGATCATAATTATTTACGTTTTAATCAAATCCAAATAAAGATTTATAAGGAAAGTCAAATTGTGAGATATTAAAATCAACTTACTTTTCGATTAATCCCGATCAATGGAAATTGTACGACACAACGAATATCCGTTCACAGGTACCTCATCGCTAATCAAATCCAAAATAATTTAATTTCCAACTACAAGCGCACTGCACTGAAACCATCAATCTTGAAAATTCGTTCACTTCTGTTCAGTACAATTTCATCTTGAGTACTGAAGTAGTTGTTCAAAAAGTGGTATTTATATATCTATAACCGAAATAGGGATTATTGAACCCCTACCACTTACAAGTAGGTATGTAACCTGAAAACAATGAGACAACCATTTCGGTTAATTGTATTCTTACCCTGAAAATATATGAAATAATTCCCCAAAATGAGGTTCAATCATGAATTCAACAAATATTTTCCACACCAATTTAAACAATTGAATGGTTTATTATTTAATACTACTAAAATGATAAAATAGACATTATGTATATTTTATTATAAGGATGTACATACGTATGTATGGAAATTTATTTCACATGCGTATTTTAAATCATTGAAACTAAAATATATTGTATAATTTTATGTTATTTTTAAATATTTTTTTGTTAAAACTTAAAATCTAACAAGCGAAACTACTTATTTTCACAACAGCTTAAATTCTGTGAACATTAAAAGTGCCATAGGCTGTCTGAAAGTTTTCCGAAGTACAATTCCCGAAATTCGATTTGATGTGAAAACTTATATATATCAAAACCATTTGTTTTCGTTAATCAGATAGGAATATTTCTTAATTACACTGGATACCAATTAATAAATCCTTATCCACATAACGAACAAAAAATGAAATTTATAATAATTTCGAAAATTTTCAGAATTTGCTTTTCTTCAGATAACGTGGAATATTATAATTGAATATTTTTAGAACCTGTTAAATAAAAATATTTTCATTTCTAGTTAATCGTAATAGAAATGACAAAATACAAAATTAATTGACACCAAATATAATAGTACTCACACAAATATTTTTTATTTCAACACGTTAAAACAAAAATAATAGTAAAGTGCTTTTGTTTGAATTGAGCATAATTTTGTGGCTAGAAGGCAAATACAAATAAATGTTTAGGGATTACATGTACACTTATCTATAACAATTAATCTGCCAGCATCCCATTTAGTTGCATTGATGCCAAATCTTTAATCGGAATCGTTAAAGCACTGCCATGGTTACTGTAATCGCACACAAGAGAGTTATGGTGAGAGATCAAAAATTCAATTAGCACACAGCATATTAACCTCTATTAAAAACCATGATTTATCTAACAAATATGTTAAATCATGCAAATTATGAAGAAACTAGTAAAGTATTCAAAGATTACCGAAAATGAAACAATAGAAAAAGATTAAAAGTTGGTCCCAATTTTGTATTATTGCGAATGATTTAATTTTCAATTCAAAAAAGGTAATTTTACAAGTGATGACTCATTTGTACCTGAGTCTGGTTTGTTCTCCATTGAATGGTTTCTCACTCCAAACTCTCGCTCAAACTCAAAATAGAAACAAAAAAAAATAAATAAAAAAACAATTCAAGACGATTGATTACAATTCTCTCGTTTTTCGTTTTCTTACATTATTTAGCTGCAAATTATCCATGCAAAGTTTTTTCTTCGTGTATTATTTCAAGTAACTTGTATACATTATCTTAAGAATGAGATAAGACTAATTTAAAAAATGTTAATAATGTTAATTGTCAGAACATTTCGATAAGGGCATACAAACGTTTGTCTTTTCTTTCTTGTAATAAATTGCTTGAAGAAAACTACAATATAAAAAATACAAAAAAAGAACAATTTGAAAATCTGTACATCTAAAAAATTGTCTAACATACTTCGTTATGCCAAAAATAAATCCAATTATCAGTTTGATTGGACAAAAGTGAATGTCATTTGACCCAAAAATAAATGTAATCCAAAATAGTCTCGTTTATAATCCCATTCATAAATTTGTTGACACATATTAATGCGGTGAGCACTCTCTCGAAGCAGCGCGGGAATAATGACCGTCAAAGAATCGCTCTGCAATTCGTCGGATGCCGGAAACGCGCGCAAAGTATGTATAAGAGTGTGTTTAAAATCGTCCAGACGGTGTCATTTCAGAAACGCAGTTAAATTTATCAAACTATATAGGTATAGACTGACGCGGCTCCCAGAAGATGCACATTGTTTACGATTGAAAACTCGGTTCGGAACAATTCTTGATCCCTTTTCTCAACCTTCAAACAAAAAACTAAAAAAAAGGGTTAATATTTTATGTGAACAATAATTCAGAACAAACAAATAATCACGAAAAGTTGAAAAAAAAGTAATTCACCCAGACCGGAAAAATGTCAATTGAAAATAAAATGTTGACATATTTTCTTTATCTTAATAAAACAAGAATAAATAAAAACTTGTTCAGCGTTGATTGTAATGTGTCAACGAGGGTACTAAATCTGAGCGCAGTTTTAACACATTTCTACATTTTCGTACTTGTAAGTAAACGAAAGATTAATGACGATGAACTCTTATGATATTTATCTATGTAGGTCTAGGCTCGACTTAGGCTCTCGTCCTATCGTCTGGTTTTAATTAACCTGGCTAAATTCATCAGGGCCACAGGGAGTCCAGCCCTTATAAGACAAACTTTTATTTCACGTTTCAATTTACAATGTTTCCAATTATATATATATTTATTTATTTATTTTTTTTTTTTTTTATTCAAAAGGATATGTCTCTGTAAGATGCAAATCTCGGTTACAAAAAAAATCTAAGATGAAAATTGAACGATTATTTAATCCTGTTCTCACCTCACGTAGCGACGTAAATATGAAAATTCCTATGGTGCATCGCAGACCTGGTTTTGTATCAAAATTTACGAGCGATCTCAATTGGATCGCTCGCCAAGCACTGAAATACGTAACGAACACCTGGAACGTTTCAGTTCGAGTATTTCAAACTGCTTACACAAAAGCCGAAGGTCACCCTCTCGCGCACAATGCTACATTTCTTCGAGCAAAATCCAAATTGGCTCGTGAGTGTTGAAAAAAAAGAATTAAGTCAAATTGTCAAGTTATAAGAGACGCGACTGGTTGCGATCACTCGGCAGGTGCGAAGCGGAGTACCGTCTAAGACGTACTGGCAGAATCTGCAATGCTGGGAATATGTTTTAACATTGAAGCCAGTCGATCTTGAATCGATGGCAGAATCCCAAAATCTAAAAGGGTCGAATGTCAAGCTCACGAGCCGCTGGTGCACACCGTAAATCATACCCCGCCAGTCGGTCTTCGCGTTTCACTCGCTAATTGCTTTGTGACTAAAAGTCATGTGACTGGTATTTTTCGATACCACTTCCAAGTATCTTATAGACAAATGCGCTCTGCAAAATCGTGCTAGTCTTTTTGCCGTTACGACTCTTAGAATTTCGGCTTTCGATCGTCATTCAACGCGGTTTCAAAAATGTTTATACCCGTGATGTGAAAATGTACATGAAAATAAACAAGTCTGATCAAGCTGCAATTTTTTTTTTTTCATTTCGCCCCTATTTTCAATTTTGGAATTAATGAAAATTACGACCCTTGGAAAAAATGTATGTGACATATATGGTACATTATATATGCCACAGTTTTGTTCATTTTTACCTGGAGATTCAAGATTTCGACAACCGTTTTCAACATGAGAAATAGTTTGTTAGTTTCATTTTATGTCACATCTCAAGCTTCTTCTTAAGCTAAGGGTTTGTTTTTTTGTCTCCTTTAGCTAATTAATCCCGCTGTTGTCATAGTTATAATTCATGATAATCCAACACAATTTAAGTCTTGTTGTGATTATGTGGTAAAATATTATCTTGTACTATTATAGGGAAAATCCCGGTCCAAAAATGTTCACAATTCTTTGAAACCTAAAAAAAATAAAACTAAATCTATTTTGAATATTCAGAGAAAGAACGCGCATTAAGCAAAACGAAAAATCTCAAAATATAACTTCATAAATTATTCTTGTTTTTATTTTATGTGTTGTAACCATCAAGTTTTTAAATCAATGTCGATGTTTAAAAAGTTCATAACAGATATTAAATTTTGAAACTATGATTTCTTTTTGTTTTGAAAATGACAGATTTGGTTTTTTTCCAGTCATTTTCTTGATGTTTCTTATATTCTTCTCTATAATTAAAATTCAATGTCGTTATAAATTCACACCCTGCTTAATTTTTTTAATATAATTTGGTTTTTTACTTTTCGCACTGTTTTATTTCCGTAGAGGAAAACTGCCACTTGCTATCATTCCAATTTGAATACCACTTCCAATGTGTTTTTATCCTGCTACATTAATTAAAATTACAGATAACATAAAATTAATTAATCAATAGTAGATTTTTTGTTTAGAATTTTCAACTTTGCATTTTCCTGACAGTTAATTTGAAACTAATCCGCCAGTAATATCGTTTTCCGCCAATAAACTTTTTTGCGTCAAGAGCACATGTATACGCATTACGTGACACTCAAAAATAAATCGCACGCAACGACACACTGAAAATAATTTACCAAGACGTTTAATGTTTATGTAGGTATTAATCTGCCACATTTCTGATGAGCAAACTATATTGGCAATACTCATGTAAATATTATGCTAATGTAAGCAAAAAACAGTAAAAGTTATGCACTTCATTATTTTTTACATCAATAATCTCTCGACTTATTGTAAATTACTCAAAAATGAACAAAATAATTATTATATTGAAATCAAATTGTATATTTTAATAAGTGTTTAATCAAAAAATTAATTTTGAAGCGACTTGATTATTTTCAGATGATAAGAAAAATAGAAATCAATTATTTATTTTGGTTTCATTATAAAACATTAGGTTTTTTTTTTATACTGGAACATTTCCATAGTTTCGCTCATTTGAATTGGGCGCCAATTTGGTTACACCTGATTTCTATTCTGCTTCTTAGCCAACTTCACACTGTTTATTTCTTAGAGTGCCAGAGAAGAATATAACCTCGCATTGGGACAAAAAAATAATCTTTCAAGTTTAAAACGATGGACAAATCGATTCTGCTTCAGCAGCAAATTCGAAACAACACCGAAGACCTTCAAAAAGAATTTCTGGACTTTAAATCCTGGGAGCAAGAAATGAAAAGGAAAGATGCCGAACTGCGTTCATCGGATGAACAGGTAGATTTTTATCTAATCATTTTTTTGTATTCAAAACTTACTCTTTGTTATCTACATTTTTATTGATTATTTTAAATAAATAGTTAATTAATCATTTATTAATAATTGTAAAAAATATTGTTTTCATCCAACGTTTCGTTAATATTCTTCTGTTTTGAAAACATCTTTTTTTTTGTTTATAAAATTTATATTTATAAACATTCAATTGGTAATTGCAGGTACTACCTCCAATAAGAAAAAAAAAGTTAACAAAGATCGTTAAGAAAACTGAAAATAAGACTGAAAAGGCCACGACTTCGAAACAAAGGATAAAATCGTACGATTATTCAACCTGGGATAAATTTGACGTTGTATGTATTATTTGTGTATCACAAAAAATGTTATTAACATCCAAGAATTTATATGTCAGTTTGTTACGCTGAAAATTATTAACCAAGAATTTATATGTCAGTTTGTTACGCTGAAAAGTATTTAATTAATTATTTATCATTTAGTTGTGCTTCATTTTTGTTTATTTTCATTTATAAAAGGACAAAGCTTGCGAGGAAATCGATAACGAGATGAAAATCGAAGAAGTTGAAACAGAAATGACGCCAGATGAACTGGAACGATCTCATAACCAAGCAAATGAATTAAAAGTAAAAGGAAACATACACGTGAAAAACCAGGAATGGCGAAAAGCACTGGACTGCTACACCAAAGCTATTGAAATTTTCAGTTACGATGCAACGTTTTTTGCCAACCGGGCCTTGTGTTGTCTGAAATTAAATAAGTATGTCGTTGGAAAACAATTTATCTGTTCAATTCAATTATGTGTTTTGTTTTTTCATTTCAAAATAATTTGTTTTACAATTGAATTTAAATCTTTTAAATTAAAAAAAAAATTAGTTGAATGTATCGGTGTGATTTTAATTAATTGAATAATTAAATTTCCATTTTTTGGTTCAGTTTTTATTCGGCTGAGGCGGACAGCACAGTCGCATTACAATTAGACGCAACCTATGTAAAGGCTTATCACAGACGAGCTCAAGCCAGAATAGAATTGAAACAATACCATGAGGCAAAACAGGACATAGAAAAACTGCTCGAATTAGAGCCTTCCAACAAAGAGGGCAGATCAATGTTGTTGCAAGTGAATCAGGCCATTAGCAATCAAAAAGTTAGTTGTATTTTTACTCCGCTTATACGAGAAGCACATTTTTTATCTAAATCCAATTACACGATCCAACAAATAGCGTTCCGAAATTTATTTTATTTTAATTACTTTAGGGTGTTGTTATCTCGGAGATACCTGTTGACAACTCCACAATTGAAAAAAAGATCGGCGAACAAATTGTGAGAGCAAAAAATGTACCGAAAGAGATAAAAACCAATAAAAATGAGACAGTTTTTAAGAAGGATGAAAGTGATAAGAAAAAATTGCCATCTTGGGTACCGGATTACGGAAAGGATTATGAAATCGTTCAACCTGTCAGAAAACAGCCGCACCAAAGACTTGCCGTAAATATCTGTTTACATATTTTTATGGACCATGTGATTTTAATCAAATTATCATTCTTTTTTCAAATTGATTTATTTATTATTATCATGTTTCTTATAGAAGCCGATGAAAAAAGTTCCTGTGACAGAAGTCAACTTTGGTGTTCATGCATTATCGAAATCTATCAAACAGCTCCAAGCAGAAAGCAAGCAGTCAAATGAGATTGCGAATTCTAAATGTAAAGTCGATTCGGAAGAAGTGAATGAAAGCAAGAAAAAAAACGAACGAATACTAATCCAAGTGACAAGTGAAGAGTTCAACAATGATACAGAAATCCCACCGGCCCCGAAATCTTTGGTGCAGTTTCTTTCAAGCTGGAACAAAACAAAAAGTTCTGCCTTCCGCTACAAATATCTGCAGGTAATTTTGTAGAATTAGAATACGCTGAAACAATATTATGATGTTGTTTTAATGTTTTTAATTTTACAGCAATTAAGCCCGGATAATTTACCTAATTTGTTCAAAGAGTTCCTGGAATGTGATACTTTGACCGAGATTTTGCAAATACTGAATAAAGAATTTATGAAAAGGAAACTTCCAGTTTATTATTATCTTTATTATTTGAGTCAAGTTAAGCGGTTCAGAGCCGTTGCACTTTTTCTGAGTTCAGATGACAAAAAAGGTAAATTTGAATACGATATCGTATACTTATTACAAAAATCATAAAATATTTGTATATTTGTGGATTTGTTTTCCAGTTGTGGAGCAACTGCTAGAATATGCTAAATCCTTCGAAGAAAAGACCGACAAGGAAATTGCAGAGCTACGAGAAAAATATGAACTATAAGGAGTAAAACAAACAAGAGCATTCATACTAGTCTTTCTTCTACAATTAAGTGAATTTCCCAGAACCTACAAGTTTGTAGCTTAATTAAATTAGGATGAAAGCAAATTTATATTTTCATTAAGATATCAATACACTAATGATTTCAAATATAACACTGGTGGTAAAAATAAACCCTATTTTCAGTTCTAATCTATTTCTATCACATTCCGACATCGTACATAGTGTACCTTTTAGCCATATAAATTATTGAACGACTTTGCTATATTATAACAGATTTAATTCATTTTCATTTCAAAAATTAACCGCATTTATTTACGAATTTACGAATTTATTTAGTCAAGGTAGAAATTCCGATTGGCTCTAGTAATAAAAAAACTATTTTCAATTTGTGCGAGATAACATAACAAAGCGATATTTTATTAACACTTATGAAAACCGAAAAGATTCAAAATTATCCCATACAGTTTAATTTAAAATAAATTATTGATCGGACAAATTTTGTAAAAAGTCAAAACTATAGATTATTCACACAGTTAAATATAACCGAATTATCAAAAAAAGAACAGTTCTTTAGAGTTGCAAATGAGTTCAAACATTTATATAATGTGTAATTTTTCTTTTTTTCATTAACAATAAATAAAACGATACAATTCAATTATCTCTAATTCTTCATTCAAATCAATTCATTTGCAAGCAATGTTTTAAATTAAAATTCAATTCTTTAATTTTTATTTCTATGATTTAGAGGACATCAAATTCCTTCTTATAATCTCAATAACGCAGCGTGTGATAAGAGTTAGCGCCTGCGCGCATTAAGTGGTTACAATATCGCAGCAGTGACGAGTGTTATTCTACGCCTATTATGCAGCTAGGATTTTCATCGGCATCCCAGCTGGTTTCATTTCATCGAGGCTCATCAGTTCGTCCGAAGCAGATAGCACGAAAAAAACCGCTCAAAGAAGACGTTGGGACAGAGATCATTGCTCTGAGATTTCCTCGACGCTTCGACGACGTGCACGACGAGGTGGCTGCGACGAGTACTAAAATAAATTGTGAATAAGCGCGCGTGTCAGTTCAAACTGGATAGTGCAAAACCGGCAAGATGAAATACGTAGCAGCTCTGGACGTCGGCACGACTACCGTGCGATTTCATTTGGTTGACGAGCATGCAAACACCGTCGCGGCTACCTCCGAAAAGGTTCGAATTTCAATTTGTACGTCAAGACGAGCTTTCAATCGTCATCGTTAAACAAATTCAGTAATTGTGTTTGAGTTGAAACTGTGAGCGAGCAAAATTACTATTTTGTTTAGTCAGAACCGACGGATATTTTTTGCATTATATAAAATCGTTCAATTTTTTTTTCTTATTAAACCAATATGAAACCTAACGATTGGCATAGTTTCCAATTTTCTATAAAATAAATAAAAATGTGAGAAATGATGAGCAATTTTAATATTGAAGATTGAAACTACTCGTGGGAATCAAACAAGTTGTATTTGCATCTGGAGTAATATGATTAACAAGTTTTCCCAGAAATGTATATTAAGGGTAAAAGTTTGATCACCGCAAACGGTTTACTGGTTGCCATTTGTCGGAGTCAAACTGATAAGCGACTGATTTGATTTCTTTTACTATTATGTACATATGAATCTTTACAGAGCAAATTATATTCTTTTGATATTTTTATACTCTGAACTTGGCAGACGTTTAGATGCCTTACTGTGTATTCAGGTCAATCATTATCATATTACCTTTGAACGCGCTATAAACTATAACTTTCACTGAACTATAGCTCAAAGAAACTCGAATGGCAATCAAGTTTATATCGTTCATTATTATTTCTTTTTTGCATGTTCAGTAGAATAGTATAATTTTGTTTTTTTTTTTCAAAAACGTTTTACTGTTGTTACCCAAACTGGTCTGTCCAGTTTTAATGACAACAGCAAAATAATTTGGCTCCGGTTGAACGATGACGATCGATTTGTTGTACGTTAACAGGTGGAATTACTGTACCCGAATCCTGGTTACGTTGAAATTGATCCGGATCAACTCTGGAATTCAATTGTTAAAGTTGTCAGGGATACAATTACAGGTGAGGGAACAATTTTTTGTTCAAATTGGTAAATTTGAAATTGTTACTATTTCCCGAATAGATGACACTACATTTTTCTAGTCTTCGAACATCGGTTAAATCAATAAGCTGCGGAGCTTTTTTTTTTAATAATAAAATTGCAAAAGTTCGCTACACGCATCGCAGGATATTCTTTAATCCTTTTGACGCTCGTATTTGAACAAAAGTACAGTTTGAAAAATGTTCATTTAACGTTGATTTTAATTGAATCCGCTCTAATTAAAATGAAATTTTATGTTTAACTTCATAGGAACGTTCCGCATGAAGTGCAAAGCAACTTTGCAACATCAAATTTAATAGTACATATCAAATAAAAGTATCCTGTTATGTGGTTTCACTTTGAATGATCAACGGAATTTCCTCGGCTCGGTGGTCACTTATAGCCAAAATCAAGTTCTGAAATTGATGCTCTCAAAAGTCATTTCAATTGATAAGTTTAACATTTGTAATAAAAATAAATTGTTGAAAAGAAAAAAAATCTCTGTATGAAGTTCGACGTTATTTCAATGGTCAAGGTAATCAAAAGCGATGTTGTTTTTTGCGCTTGAAATATTGCATTTTTATGACATCACGTGTTTCATAAATAATCACCGTTTTAGTTACATGCTTCATCATTTAATTACAGATAGCAACATTAACACGGAGTCTATTGTGAGCCTTGGCATATCCACTCAAAGAGGCACTTTTACCACGTGGAATCGCGAGACTGGACGGCATTATCACAAGTATCACAACTATTAACTTCAAATCAATGAAAAAAATTATTTAGCTGAATTTAATTCCCAATAAAATGAAATTCAATTTAATATGAAAAAAAAAATCTAAGACGAGAGATTGCAAAAACTGAATCCTGATACAGTACTTTTCAGGTGCAGCAAAATTCGTTCGGTTGATATGACAATTGATCCAAATTGGCAATTGAGCAATTCGTTGGACTTTGAAACGTGCGATCAAACGCTGTGACAATAACAATTAATGAACATTTGCATTTGCGTACCGTGATCTGTCAACTATTAACGCCCCTGAATTACCGCAACCGGTAAAGCATCGAGCCTAATAATCGTACCGTGGCTATAACTCATGCTTTAGCTGCTTTAGATGAAGGACTAGCAGTTGCAGTGATCAGTGCACAATACTAATGCCAGATGTGTGAAATTATAATTTATAGATTATTGCATAGCATCGGGCTGATAAAATTTGGCCTTATTTTAATAATGAACATTGCTCACTTGAAAATTCAATCTGAAAGCAATTAAATTTCAATTTTCATTCCAAGCATCAGATAATGTTGAAATGAAAAAAAATCTTGGCTTATAATTAATTTATTTTGTCTTCAAAAAACTAACAATTTGCAATTAAAGGTATTATATATTTTATCAACTTTTTCTTTTGTAGTTTTATAACATGGAAGGATTTGCGAGCAGATTCGACGGTAAAGGAATGGAATTCCTCGATGACAATAAAGGGTCTGCGAGCGGGAGCACACCTTTTATACTCAGTGTCGCGGAGCAAGCGGTTCAAAGCCGGCAGCGTGTTGAAGCTTATGAATACTCAGGTACACTTGCCTTTGTTCATATTTCAGTTGCAAAAATTCATGTTTCGCATCATGTTATATTTATATTTCAATTTCTTTCACTCAAGGATATCTGAAATCTAATTTTATATACATTTTAAATTCAATTGATATACGATCCTTTTCATAAATAATTTAGATGACGTTGAGATTATCCTGGGCATTGCAAAATGTGTCAGGTTTGAAAGAAGCAGTCGCATCAGGAAAAGCTGTTTTTGGCGGTGTCGATAGTTGGTTATTGTTTCAATTAACAGGTAATTTGGATACGTCAAAGGATCGCTAGAGATATATATTTTAGTTTGCAATTAAACTTCACAAATCTTCGATTTATTTTAGGACAACACATCTGTGATGTTTCGAGTGCTTCGGCAACAGGACTTTTCGATCCTTTCACTATGGAATGGGCCGGTTGGGCACAACAGCTTTTCAAAATCCCCGCAAGTATATTTCCAAAAATCGTCAACACTACCGGAGACTTTGGAAAAATTTGTGCCCAAATTTTTGGAGTGGAAATTCCAATCAGATGTTCAGTGAGTTTCATATCTTGAAACTTTGTAATTCCTTTAGTTTCAATATAAAAAGTTGTATTATGATTTACTAATTTTAATTTGATTGCTTAGATGGCAGATCAAGCAGCTTCTTTGTATGGATCCGGATGTTTCCAACCCGGCAGTTTGAAACTTACAATGGGCACAGGCTCATTTTTAAATGTCAATACTGGAAGCGAACCACATGCTTCAGTCGCAGGTGCGAGTGTACATGATCTAGAACACATGTCTAGAGAATGGATAGATCTGATTTTACATGACTGAATAAAATTATTCAGTCAGATCTTTACAATATTTTCTCAAATCTTACTTTACCTTATAATTAAATTGGTTTAATCAAATGTACATTTATTAATTTTTTCTTCTAATTGCACAAAGACATGATCAGCAGATCTGAAAATTTAGATTAATAAAATTAGTTGTGCACATTTACGCAATTTGAAATTTCTAAAATATGATCATGTCTAACTTGGTATGAATATACAACTTTGTGTTCAATCATACATGCTCAGACATGGAAATTTTTTCTTAGGTGCGTTTAAAGTAGTTACAGCAAAATAATTGTTTGATAAAATATTTGTTCTTATTAGGATTATATCCCCTGGTCGGTTGGCAAATCGGATCTGAACTGATATACACGGCCGAAGGTGCTTCTAATGACACGGGGTCGATAATAGAATGGGCAGTGCGTTTAGGTAAACGTCGAATTACTCAACTAATGTCCTTTGCGATTGAGACAATAATGATATCCGTTTGAACAGGTTTATCCGAAGATGCCTCGAAAACATCCGACCTGGCGTACTCAGTAAGTGACTCTGATGGCGTATACTTTGTGCCGGCTTTTAGTGGTCTTCAAGAGGTACATTGAATTATCCCGTTTCGTTAACTTAATACTATTATAACCACATCGGTGTAACGTTTATCAGCTTAAATTGATTGCGTTTGTCTCGAGGCTTCAGAACGAAGCGCCACCAAATACCAAACCAAGTCCAGTGCAAATTTTCGAAGAAAATCAATTATCAATTTCAGGCTTCTATTAATGACCAGAGAGCGACCAGTGGGTTCATCGGCTGCAAACCGACGACTACCAAAGCGCACTTAGTGCGAGCAATATTAGAAAGCCTTGTTTTTCGAATATTGTTACTTTATAATGCCCTTCGCGAAGAGACTGATTATTCTTATCATGTGATACGGTAAGCGAATTGATTTATTTTTATATGAACCAAAAATTTTGTTTAATTTGAATCATGATTTTCAATTAGTTGAATCAATTTTCAGAATTGATGGAGGAGTATCTCAAAATGATTTCATGATGCAGTTGATTGCTGATTTGAGTGGGCTAAAAGTTGAAAGACCAGTAAGCTCTGAAATGTCAATCATGGGAGTTGCCTTTTTAGCAGGGATGGAAGCAGGTTGGTATAACTTGAATAAATGTATTCATCTTTTTTTATTCGTTCATTTATTTTCCTATAAACTAATGGGCATTTTTTAAAGGTCTTTGGAAATCAAATAAAGAATTGTTGCACTTGCGCCAAGTGGAAAGAACATTTGAACCCGACGAGAAAAGAAGACTGCAATACGAACCAATAGTCAGCGGATGGAAAAAAGCAGTCCAAAGGTTCAAAAACTGGTGTTGACAATAAAAAGAGAATTTTTCACATCAGAAACAGTATTTAGCCGGTCCCGGTGTACCGGCTGTTATTTTTATACGGTCGATTACAACTTGGTGATTAAAATACTTGTACACTTGCCATAACATTATATCAATTTTAAAAGTAGATTTTCAAAATCAAGTTTTATCAAGAATGAGAGTCATATCAATGTTACATTTTTTGCCAAATTTCATGTGTGAATGTTTGTAACTATATCAAGCGAAGATATAAATTTTGCTCAAAATGTTTCAATCATAAATGGTGAAACTTGACTGTGAATGTACCTCGATTTTGAAGGAAATAAAATATTTTTTGCTCAAAACAAAAAGCACACTGTTTGATTAATTATTCAATTGTGAAATTAAAAAGATGAAATCACCTCCAGAGATAAATTTGATTTCTTTTAAAAGTGACGATTGAAAAAATTGAATAAAAAAATTACAAACAGATGAAAGTGGTTGAAAATAAAATTCAATCATAAAGCTCAAACAATACATTTTATGAACCAAAAACAATTGTACCGTGACTCTGCAAAAAAGTGATTCTGCTAAAAAACAAAACCAAGCCGTTCGTTATACGAGCTTATATAATTCAATAATACGAAAATTACAAGTTAGAGTACAAAACAGTATCTGCGGATAACAACAGAGTAGTTAAACATAATTTAATCACATAAAATAAAAGGAGAAAAAAATGAAACTTTTTTGAACGTTTTGAACAATTTATCTCAGTGAACTGATCTTTCACAAACTATTCAACAACTATCACAACATTTATTTTCTTTTATATACTGTTAAATATCAATTTGAATATTAAGATAAGTGACATGTTAATTGCATTAAATCTTGAAGTTTTGTTTAGAAAAAATTGAGGTGTGAAAAACGTCGAAATTTACTTGTAAAGAGTGTAAATTGTGACTAAGCGTTAAGAATTTTATTGTGAACGCAACGGAATAGAAGACAGAGTTTAGTCTGTGGCGCACAAATAAGTAGCGGTCAGTCAGCGTGCTCGAGATACAGTGAATAGTTTTCAGTGCTTGGTGGACGTGAGTGTTGCCTCCCTACGAGCCAAAGATTCGGACTAAACAATCAAAATGGTCAGTACCGGTTTGTCTCAAATACTTGCTTGTCTTCTCTAATTCACTTGCTTCTCTTTCGTCATTAAAATATTCAATTACATTCTTAAGATTCTACTCAAAACAGATCCCAAACGTTAATTCAAATGACATTTTCAAGGCTTTTAATATTATTAGTCATGAAAATATTTTCTTAACTTGTACAAGAATCGGCTTAAAAATGATCAAAAAATAGTTTTATAAATTAGAATTATACTTCGTAGATAATTGTTACTTGAATAATAAGTATAATGTATATAAAATTTTACTTCGTTCAACATTTTATTTGTACTTCGTCAAACCTTTTGGTCTTTGTCCATTTTTTTCAGGCCTTCAAGTATTCAAATCATTAAATAATACATTACCATATGACTATACGGTATTAGTTTTCTGTGTTTTGATTAATGATTTTCATCGTTAAAATCATCTTTTTCGACAACCAAACAGTAATTAATGTAACAATTATGGAATCACTGGAAATAAATGAAAATATATCTCACTTGAGTTAATTATGAAGACAGAAACAAATGAAGAAATTAAAACTAATAATATAATGCATTGTTGTTGACTTTATTTTTTATTGTAAAATTAAACAACTTTTGACATTAGAGTATTTTCGGTCTCCATAGTTTCTTGCATTATATAGGTATACAGAACTTATTCTGCCGCAACCCTCAGGTCAATGAATTCGCTCATCATGAAATCTTTCGTAAACAATTGTCATGTTGAGTCTGTTCAAAATTTATAGAGAGGCATATGAAATAAAAAGTAGATGTTAATTAAAATACAATCAATTCAATTCTGATTAATTTTTTAATTATGTAAATCACCATTTTTATTGAACATAACTTTTGATCAAATTTTATTTAAAAATACGGAAATTGAACAAAAGCGGAAATAGAGAGGAAAAACTTTCTTTGACGCATCATGATCACCAGATCGAATTGTCATTTTCCATGGGAAATAAAATGATTATGAAAATAGTGCACGCATAACATAGAGGAGAAAGTGAAACACATGATTTATTGCTCACAGTTTAGTTTGTAATCAAAACACTTAATCTCGATGTAACAATTTTTCACACTGATATTACATTATTGATAACAATTATGCAAGTATGGTTTTTTATGACACTGAAAATAATTCTTTTTCAAATATTAGTTAGTGATACAACTTATAACTGAAATCTGTTAATTTGACAAATTATAAAATAATGAAACGAGATTAAAACATTTAATAAATTATAATCTTTGTTAAAATTTGTTAACATTTGAGTTGATTTTAAAACTGAAGATCAAATAAAAAACCAAATTCAGTGTCACAAACAATTTTCTGTTAAGATTGACACAGGCACGCATGGCAATAAGAAACATCAAGAAAAATCAATTTTTTATAATGCATTGTATAATTGACTTTTTGTTCACTGAAACATGTAAACCGCTTCCTATAATGCATAAATAATCTTGTCAAAGGGATTATTATTGCTATTGCAACGTTGTTCAATGCGTGCTCTGACTGTAATAACTGATGTTTACCAATTAGATTCCAATTTAACGCTAATTATATACTTATTTTTCCATAATTTCCATCGATGATAAACTTTTCAAATTAATATTCATTTTAAAAAAGTATCTTCGTTTGATCTTGAAACTTGTTTTCACATCAATTTTTTGAACTCAACGAAGTTTGAAAAAATTAAACATTATTTCTATTTCAAGATTGAAAATCATGCTGATTTTCCGACATTTATCTATTAAATTTAAAATATAATTTTCAAGTTATAATTGGAATACAAAATATTAAAAATTAAATAGACTGGAAAATTACAATGATTTCTTTATTTTGTTTTCGCTATGAGATATACTTTTGAGTCTTTTTTTGCTGTTCGATACCTCTCACGAAATTTGAAAGGTTCGTGGAGATTTTTAACCCTGTGACGCACGTTCGATGATCTTCTCCAGATTGAAACTAGTTTTGCAACATGCATCGTTGGGCGTATTCGTTAAGCCTTTGAAGCCACACACACAAAATATTTGAATCATTTTAATTTGCATGAAAAATAATTTCACACAAACCTCTATGGAAAAGAACTTAGCTGAAGAATCGTACGTTTTTAGAAGAAAAAAAAGTAGAATATTGAAATAAAGTGATAATTAATGCTAAAATTATAAATTTTCAACTTTCTAATAAAATGGGTTGCAAGTTGTCAATCTTATGTAATTTTTGCTAAATATGTTAGAAAGTAGTAATAATGTTATATAGTCAAAGTATTAATAAGTAATAAAATTGAATCATAACTTTTTGACAGACTATATTTAATGAAAGTTTTATACAAACATTTTTATTTATCAGTTAAAGAGTTGAAATTAAAAACATATGTAAATTGATATTTTTTTGTTACAATTTTTCAGAAGGACGTTGTCTTGAATATGTCTGAGTTGCACGAGGTGGTGAACCACGTTGAAAATATTCCACAAAATGAGGATGTCAAAAGCATACAAGTCTCACAGGCTACGGTGATAGAAATGGAACCAAAAGTGTCAGACAATAATGTCAATAGTAAGTACAGTATTCCTTTTCCTCATTTTTCTTCGATACTTTGCTTGGTTTTTGTTATAGATCGTAAGTGAACAGGTTGCCACCAATTGATTCACATAAACTAGTCGAGTTTGACTTCTAACTGTTGTTATTAGTTAACTGCTTTCTCTTTCAATTACGTTAACAATTTTTTCCATGCTTCCTTGAAAATTTCTTATGGGAAAAGTCGGAAAAAGTTGATATTTTTCTGTCACCATTCAATTTCTAAGCATCGAACTGTGTGTGTGTTTTTTTTTTTTTTTTTTTTTTTAACAAATGTCAAGTCAATTGATCTTGCAATGATATAAATCAATTTTTTTTGAAACATCATCTTAAAATATTTTCTCTTACACAACTTGTAAAATTTATTTGTTGACATCTAATTTTTTGTCAAATTCAATCAAATTTGTTGACATTCTTAATTATAAAAACATCTTATCAACTAAAAATAAAATTAGCATTCTTTAAAAAGTTAATTTTTAATAAGATTGTTCAGCAATTTTTTTGTAACAGTTTTCAAAGCAATTGAAACGTGGATTAATTAATTCCTTAAATATTGGTATATCTTTAGTAACACTGCACATGCGTGAATATGAAAAAAGTTTATCTAGCATTATAACGTATTAAACTTGATTTGTTTCGATGATTGTTCAAGTGGTATAGGAGCTACCTTAGGAACAATTTCATTTGTGCGTCTAGACGAAAGAACAGATAAAAAAGAGACAGTTAAATTAAGAAAGTTAATTTTTAAGAAGTAGACCAAATAGACGATAAATAATTTTCTCATCAATTTTAACATGTCATCGTCAGGTTCTCCATTGTTTCAAATTACGGTTCAGCCAAACGGTCAGTAACTAAAAATTTTAATTGTCATATATTGAACGTTCTGATAATTACTATTAATTACTGAACGTTCATTTGATAATTTAATTTTAGCATATACTTCATAGGTAAAGGGTCAAGCAGGGTAATTGTGACAGATGAAATTAATTTTTTTCTCGAACTCAGTATTTTTAAAATCGATAATATATTATCGATGTAATATATTGTAAATAATTATTTTTTAATTAATAAAATTAAAAATCTAACATTTTTAAATCAACTGTTAATACAAAAATTGAGAAGTTACTATTACCTCGTTTGCATGTTTTAATAAAAGGTTTTCAATTTAAAAAAATGTATACCAGATTTGCATCAAAAATAACTATCAACTTTTCCAGTCGAAAAGATTTTCATTGATCTATTTCTTATGATAGACAAAGTTTTATTTCTTTATACATTTTTGCGAAAAGTTAAGTTGGTAACTATAATTGGTATATCTGGTATATAAAAATAAGATGTACCATTTTTTACTCTTTTTCAATATTTGTAAAAAAATTGGCGAAAATTGTTTTTTTTTTTTGTTTTTACAATAATGAACCTGTACTTCTATATTAAATAGTAAAATTTTGAAAAAAAATAAAAGAAACAATTGTTTATGATTTTAAAATTTGCAATAGAAAATAGTTTAGTTATTGTTATTGAATTTCATTGCTTTTAAAGTATTCTGTCATCAAAAATGGTATGAGTCAGGTTTTCAGTAGCAGAAAAGTTTTAATGATATAATTATAAGTTGAATAAAAAAAGTCAATATATCTACGTACGTAATATCAATATTTAATGTTGGTGCATATGTAGCTGAGAATAAAATATAATTATAGTTCGACAGTCATATTCGTAATCGCACTTCATTTTCATTCATCATAAATCTGAACATTTTAACTTAATGTCAAAGAAGTAAAAAAATAGAATTATTTGAAACTCAGTTTTTTTAAAATTGTTTTTTGTACTTATGGTGTAACTAAGGTGAAAAAATGACTTTTTTATCTTTTATTGATTATAAAAAAAAACTCAAGCAAACAAATTTAGAGTTATCACACCATTTCCAAAATAGTTTTTATAAATCAAGAAAACAATTTCTATTAAAAAATGTAATGTTTAAATGAACAATTTTATTTTACTAACAAATGTTTAAATTGTTGAGTTATATCAATAGGTATTTTATGCTCGTTTAATACATTTTTTATACTTTTTCAACTTCGAAGTGTTTGCTCAATTTTCAAATGTAACAAAAAATGAATTTACATTTATGAATATGATTGTTCAACAAAACATGAAATTATATTGCAAAAAAAATAATTTCCAAATAAATGTTATTTTAACGTTACATCTTTATTTATTAGTTTTTACCATGGAACAGATAACATAATGTGACAATGCAAAACATTCAAAAACTGAGATTAACATTTCATTTTTATCTCAAGTATGAAGCGTGCGTCATTTCTAGACTGCTCTCGTCATCGACGAAGGAGAAAACAGTCTACTTCTTTATCGCCGACTGGTCAAACGATGTCCTTCCAGATGGCATTTAATTGTGACACCTGGACGACGTAAACAAAAACAAAAATTTGCAATGCAAATGACAAGGTCCAGCGTTGTTGTCCCGGTTCGTCCTTGCCCCCTGGTTAAAAATTGATCGCATCGGTTGCGCTGCGCCTCTTTTTTGATATGCCGCAAAAGTGCGGGACACTCACTCTCGTTTTCCAGTCAGTCTTTTGACGTCGGTCGTAAGCTCTAGACGTTCGACTGCACTGTTCAGCTGTGGTCAAGTTTGACTTGACGGATTCAAAGTGTCTGTTTGTGATCGGTAAGATCAATTGGTTCCTCGCATCCCCTCAGCTGTCACTTGCAGTTACAATTGTTACAGTTCAAATTATTTTATCTTCCCAATGAAAGTGAAATGTAACGCGGAAGAGGCAAAAATGTGTATCGGTACATCCCACTCGAGACCGGCGATCCATCAAACACGGCTTTCTCCGTAATACCTTTCGAAACACGCGCGATTATTATATAATTATTTTATGCAATTACAACGTCACAACTCAGTTTAGATGCAATCTTCGGTGCAATTTTCTATCTCATCTCGGTACATCAATTTTCATACAATTTCAAATTTTATCTTCTCGATAACATTCGGAATACATTTTAGATTACAACATTTGAAATTGTTCTATGTAAAACATTGCAAAACTGTTATTCGCAAAAGTTCTGTGATTTTCCTACGAATTGCATCAATGCAATTGGTGCCTGTGCTCTGACCGGAATTAGTCGTGCCCACACATATTCTCTCAACTTGAATATTATCACGTGAATAATTACATTACAATTTGATTAACGAGAAATGCATCAAATTGTAATTAAACAAAAATTTACATTGCACCCCCGATCAATTTTATCTATAAACTCCAACTCAAAGTTCAAAATGATTAAAAATAAAATGTCGATTGAAATTCAATAAGATGATGACAAGTCAATGTCACATGAGAAAAAGGTATGTTAAAAACAGTGATTGTAACAACGACTATTTAATCTTCAGTGTTCTCAGAAATTGCACAGTTGCAATTTTTTTATTTTTATTTTTCATTAGTTGCAAAGAATCCACACGTTTGGAATATGAAATGCACTTTGTGAACATTTCCTTGAGTGTTTTTCTCGGCAATCAAATTGAAAAGTTGATTTTTCAATTTCCACATTTTTTACATCATTTACGTAAACTGCGTAAAACACCTATTTTTAGAGCTGCGGTGATAATTTTTATGCCCCATATCGCACTGATCGTAAACTTTGCCCTGAGAGTTTGCGACTTATCTTCGGAATATTCTGAACAAATTTGTTATAATTCTTTTCTATTCTCATGCCAGAAAACTGTGCATACAAATAGTAATTGTATGTCAAGGCTGAGATTATCGAGAAAATCTCGCACGGCTTTGTCATCCAGATAAATGATGAATCGCACGACAAAAAATTGAATGGTGAATGTCACTTTTGGTACCCGCAACTTTGCGTTACGTCATGTTGTTGGATTATTTAGACATTTTTATTCAATTTGCCGTATGAAAAATAAATCTAAATTGATATAAAAGTGGTTTTTTTTCTTGCAGATCGGTTGAATGGTAAAGTCACAATGACGGACTACTCAGATGTAAGCAAACTTTTAAGATTTTATATTTCCTACCCTAACCGTTAGATATTTGTAGAACTAACAAATTTTACAACCCCAAGTAGCGACCAATTTCAAAAATTGGTCAAAACATGCATAATTTGCGAAAAAATTAATATCAAACTTTTGCTTTTTTTGCTGTATTAAAGTGGTCGGTTCAGCAAGTGAGTTTTTGTATATAGTTTTTGTCGTTATGATTGACTAATGGGAGAAAAAATTATCTTGATTCATTTATGCCACGCTTATTTACACAGATTGTGCAGCGAGCGCGAGATGCGTTTTTAAGCAACAAAACTCGACCGTTGGAGTTCAGAATCAAACAATTGAAGCGGTTCCAACAAATGTTGAAAGATAATAAGTCAAAATTTCAACAGGCACTCAATGATGATCTGAGAAAGGTAATATTGATCTTTGAGATAAATTATTTATGAACAATTTTGTTTTTTATAAATCATGAAATATTGTATTTTCATATTTTAAATTGTATATATAAAATGATTAACTTCTGTCTTTTTTTTCAGTGCAAATTCGAGTCACTTATATTCGAAATAGAATTCACTCTCAATGATATAGATCATATGCTGATGAATATCAAAGAATGGGATGCGACAGAAAAGGTAATAGTCATAATAATTTTCAGCAGTTTCTTGTCATCACGTAACAAATAAATCTTGAAGTACGGTCTGTGTTCGCCCTTTTTCTAAAAACATATAAAAACTGCAACCTTTACTAAGAAAATGAAACATTTTTAATGATTCTTAAAATATAATTTGTTTATTACAATTCCTTTTTATTTTGGGATACTTTGTCATGCAAAAATCAAACGTCATTTAAAGATCATTAGACATTTTATAGCAATAATGTTTCCAACTCATCATGATGATCGTTAGATGAATTATTTCCTAATAACGACATTGTAACTCGACGTAGAAATACAATTATTTTAATAAATGAAATGCCAGCATTGTTTGTCCCATTTGAAAGTCAAATTGCAGTCAAAATAATTGAAATTAATCAATTTTATATGAAATAATAATCACAATAATAATTGTTATACAAGTTATTAAAATTGATGTTTATTTCACAGCCTACGAAATCGTTCGTGAACTGGCTGGATCGAGTAGAAATTCGTAATGATCCATACGGAGTAGTGCTTGTCATGGGAGCCTGGAATTATCCAGTGCAAATATCGCTAAGTCCAATGGTCGGAGCCATTGCGGCGGGTAATTGTGTTATCTTGAAGCCCTCGGAGGTAGCTAAGTCAACGTCGAAGTTGATCGGAGATTTACTACCTCAATATTTGGATAACGTAAGGACATATACTTTTAGTCAAATGTACAACTCACTGATAATAATTTAAATCAAAAAGTTTTGTTTTACAATTAAAATGATTGCAATGTCATATCATCTTTTTGCAGGAATGTTATCAATGCGTCTGCGGAGGTATTCCAGAAACAACAGAACTCTTGAAGCAGAAATTCGATTACATTTTCTATACCGGTTCGACGACCGTTGGCAAAGTTGTGCACGAGGCTTCAAATAAATATTTGACACCTGTTACTCTTGAGCTTGGTGGGAAAAGGTGAAATTTAATTTAAAGGATATATTGATTTCGTGTGGAGGTAATTTTGGTTTTTAATTTTGGATTGTTTCCTTCCAGTCCGGTGTATATTGACAGCTCAGCAGACATCGCCATCTCAGCAAAACGAATTCTATGGGGAAAATTCGTAAATATGGGTCAAACATGCATCGCCCCAGATTATGTCCTTTGTACGCCAGAAGTGCAACGCAAGTTTATAGAAAAAGCGAAAGAAATTTTGCTCGAATGGTACGGGGAAGATCCGAAGCAAAGCCCGGATTTGGGTCGGATAATCAACGAAAGGCATTTTCAGTAAGCTTTTTTGATTTCATCTTGAAAACATATCAAACAAAATATACGAAAATGATGAAATATATGAAAATTTTTGCATTGGTTGTAGGAAGCTAACATTCATTTGTAAAACTCAAATTTAACTTGTTTAACTTGATAGTATAAAACGAAACTTTGTTTTTTGATTTATAATTCAAGTTTCATTTAAATTATGTACAATTTGTAGGCGGTTAACAAGTTTGTTGCAAAATATCAACATAGCAGTCGGAGGCCAAACGGACCCGTCAGAAAATTACATCTCACCGACGATCGCCGTTGACGTGAAGCCATCGGATCCGATTATGCAAGAAGAAATTTTTGGCCCAATTTTGCCTATTGTTAATGTGAGCAACGCTTTTGAGGCAATCAAATTCATCAGCGATCGGTAAACATTAATACCTTATAATCAATTTTTAATTCTTATTAATGTAATAATTTGATTTATTATGATGAAAAAAATACTTAATTTCTATATGCTTACATAATATAATAATTATATTACAATTAAGATTGCATTACCTGTTATGTGACAGTAATATGATAATGTTTATTTCAAACGATATGAAAGTAGTTTGTCCATAATTATTAGAATTTAAACAATCTTCTGAAATGTAGTGGATATTCTTATGCGCAATTAATAACGAAAAGTGGATATTAAAATTTCTTTTTTTTACGAAAGCTTTTCCTACTCCAAAATGTTGTTTCACTTTCAGCGAAGCTGGAATTTTAAATAAGCACTTTGCTATTTCGAGGGAACAAAATCATATCGTTTTCTTTTAAGATGCAAAAATTGTTAGTTCTCTCTATTATTATCTTCATGTAATTAGATTTCAAAAGTTAATATAGGAAACTAAAGAATAATGTTATATCATGATTTATGTGATTTTAATTGTGGTTATTTTTTTTCAGTGATATCCCTCTTACAATGTACATTTTTGCAGCTGACAAAAAAATACAAGAATTGTTGATACAACAAACTCGTAGTGGTACAGTTTGTGTCAATGATACCGTTATGCAGTTCGGAGGTAAATTTGTTTTAAATTTTTTTTTAAATTTGTATCTTGTTTCCCGATAATTGATAAAAAATTTTGTTTTTCTCAGTCGATACCTTACCTTTTGGAGGAGTTGGTGCTTCAGGAATGGGAGCTTATCATGGAAAACTTTCATACGACACTTTTGTACATAAAAAAGGATGCCTAATCAAAAACTTCAATTTGATTTCTGAAACACTAGGATCGTAAGTTGATTAATAAAAAAAAAAAATTCCTCGCACAAAATCTTGGATTAAAAAAATTGTATGTCAAATTTGAAAGCTTGAGTTAAAAATGTACATTTCTTTTCAGGGCTCGATATCCTCCTTACACAGATGGCAAATTAAAAATGTTGTCGCTATTTTTACAAAAAAGACCATCGTTCCCAGGAGTCAAATATCTGCCGTACGCACTTATGTTTGGTCTTGGAATTTTAGCTACTGTCGGTTTTAAAATGGCCATGAAGGTACATAAGACATCGCATTCATAATTTGTATGCAACATTTTTCAGTGCCAAAAAATTTAACTTTTTAGCTTGATTTATACAGATAATAATTATATTTTCAAGTCTTAGATGATAGTCTCATCAAATTTTAACTTTATAGTTTGACTGTAAAAATAAAAAATAATTTATATAGAAACAATCATGATTCTAACATTTTGGATTTGGAATTTGGCGTTTTGCATTTGTTGGATCTTTTTGCAATTCAAAATATGAATGTGCGTTTTCGCTGCATTTAATTAACGATTAGATAGATATTATATTTCATCCAGTTTCCGTTCTTAACTTAATTTACACATCATCAATCATGTTCTAAGATCTCTACGATTTTTGTAATTGTAATATCAAAAGTGAATAAATTTGAGTTAATGCACCAAAACTAAAATTATTTTGTCTAACCCTGTTCGCACTAATATTCACAATCATTTTTATACATTTAAAATCATTTCTAATATGAAATTAACAGTTCACAGTTATATTTTCATTTATTTTTTAATATTTTTGCAAATAGAAAATTTTCCACGTAGTATATATTATTTGCATTTATTCGATAGAAATAAAAAAACTGAAAAATCCGTATTTTTCAGGCTTCCGATTCCGACGACAACTTGTGAAGACGAGTCATGACACATAAATAGTGAATTTAGTCTTTCAACACAGTAATTTAAAATCGGACAACACAAGAACAAGCGAAGCTGAAGAGCGATTTCCTTGGAACATCCAAACCGGCTTTTGTACAAAACCTTTTTTGTGCACAAAAAACTAATTTAATTCAGAACTTGATAAGTCGAAAATATTAATCGTTTAAAATAGAAATGTTTATCTCGTCTATCAATTTTCACTAAATGTTAATTAATTTTATATTCTATCAAATCCTAAGTCAACTGTATTACTTGGTGAACTGTACTTATGTTGTATGTTTTATTTGTAAGCATCTCACAGGTAAGATCGATTGTGTCAAAATCGATGTAATCATAAGTTAGATCAGCATTGTTACAACAAGTTAAATGTAATCGTTTTTAAAACAAAGTCGCACTTTTTATAAATTTACACACTTTGTTGTAAATAAATACAATTTTATTTTTTTATAAATCTCGTACTGTTGATTTCATTCCTTTCCTTAAGAAAAAACAAAGAGGATGAGACACAAAATCGGTGACTCATAATCTCAAACCAACGACCGGCCATTCACCTGTCGGAATTATTTAGAACGTCCAAAACCGATCAGGAAAATTGTGTCAATATACAAAAAATGTCCGTCTAAAAAAATTGGTGACCCAATAACTCTTCACGATTACCTTTTTGGTGACGATAATTTTTAAAATTAACACCGTAACTTGAACCGTAATTAAAATGTGTTATTCTCGGATTAATTTTCCCGATTATCAAAACTTGGCTCATATGTCACTGATTATTCTTAATTTCTTAAGAACAATTTGTATAGAGGCGCCAGCATGAGTTTCACGTGATAGCACTCGTATCGGGCATTTCGTATAAAAAGAAAGTTTTGATGGTGAATACTGGTAGTTTTTGGTAGGTGGTGACAATAATTAGTGTTGCAGTATGAATTGGCTTTTGCTACTCGTCACAGTTGTTATATTTTTGAACTTGACAAACTGCGAGGATGAAGTGGAACTTGTCGCTTTACCAATTTGGAATAATAATCTTAATCAATTAACGGAGGTAAAGTTCCAATATACATTTTTAATTGTGTATATTGTAAACTATATAATTAAAAAAAATTTTAAATACAGAAAATACATAATGAAACTTTTTAAATTGAAATGAGTTTGAAATGTTGAGTGTCCAATAAAAATTGTATTTTCTGTAAACTCGTAAATCATTTTGCACAAAAAAAGAGGAATCGATGGTGTTTTTTGGAAGGATGAATGAAGAAAAACTTTAAATAAATTTCGTAATACAATATGAGAGAGGACGAAAAACAGTTAATAAACTGTGAATCATGCATAACGTTGCAGGTACCGCTGAATTTTTCAATTTTCGGACAAAACTTTAATTTACGACTGAAGAGGAACGACAAGCTTTTGGCTCCCGGTTTCCAACTATGGATACACGAGGGAGGCGCGAGCGAAAAAGTCCACCCGAAAGAACCTGCCGGATCTCATTATTTGCATACAGACTCGCACAGTTCAGCCGCCATAAGTTTTTGTCGCACTCGAGCGCTGGTTCGTATATGTTATTCAGATTTATTGACTATGACTCACGGTCACTGTCAATCAAACGTTTTTTCACCTTGATCTTGTCTGGATAAAAAAAGAATAGAAATCCGTACTAATTTATTTGAAGCAATATCAACTTCTGAAACATATTTTTTTATCTCGGCGAAATTTTTCTTCGCAGAATGGAATGATCATCGTGGGGAACACCACTTATGAAATTTCACCGCTGAATTCCAACGATGAAAAACAGTTCAAACGTGCGATGAATAAAAGGTCGACAGAAGATTCAACAATTCTGCACTTAGTAAAAAAAACCACGTTTAAGGAAGATGACATTGTATCAAGAATTGCAAAAAGATCCCTCAAGATTGAAAGGAAAGTTGAAACGGTAGACCAGGAACGACTGAATAAACTGCCCAAATTGACGATAGAATTAGCCCTTGCCTTTGACGAGCCAGGATACAAAACTTTCGGCCCATATTTCAACTATGATGAAACCCCGATCAGGGAAATGTTGTTGGCTTATGTGAACGGAATACAAGCGCTCTATCACCATCCCAGCTTGGGTTCGAAAATTGATATCGTCCTTGTCAGGATGGACATTATGAGAACTCAACCGGAGGATTTGCCACACTTTGGCGGAAACAGGGAAAGCCTGCTGAAGTCGGTCTGTCACTGGATGAGCGCTAGAAATCCAAAACGCGAGGACGATCCGAATCACTGGGACATTTCGCTTTATCTTACTGGGTTGGATCTGTACGAAGCTGTCCCAGGTGGACAGAAAAATCCTGTTACAATGGGGCTCGCGACTGTCGGAGGAGCTTGTCTGGATAAATACGACTGTGTGATCGCAGAATTTGGTGTAACCAATAGGTTCGGCAAACCCTACCCATCTGCTGGCTTCATTTCTGTCTATATTGCTGCTCATGAAATTGGACACAGGTATTCATGCGAATTTAAATATTGAAATATGCATCTCATAGATTTTCATTTTATAAAATTATATATAAATTATATGACTTATTAGTTAATTGTTTTTTAATCAGCAATGTTTAAAAAACATTTCAAGGATGATCGTTTAACAATTGCTTACAAAATTTTTTATTTAGAATTGTATGGGTTTTGTTGAAATTAATAATTGTTAGTCAAATGTTTTTTGAAAAGCGGCACTAACCATCAGAGTAAACGAAAATGGTGATTGCTAGATTAGACTCATAACAATTACGTGCCAAGTGACGCTGTAAACGTTCTTGAGTACAACTTTAACAAACCGAACGTAAAGGTAGTGAACTTGGTGATTTTCATTCATATTCATTAAATCAGTGTTCTTAAATGGTGTTTGTGTCCTAAAATAAGCACTATTTACTCCGAGCAATTTATTTATGATAAAATCATATATGATATTGAGTTCCGGAAATAAAATATGTGTTTTTTTGTAATAATTTAATGTAATTAACGTGCATTTTGTTTTCAATTAAACAACAATCATGATTGAATTGCATTGAGTTCAGGTTGCTGGCAATAATAATTTGAACTTTATTTTGATGTTTTTTTAATTGCACTATTTTTTTAATTCATTTCACGTGGATCTTCGTTTCACAATTTTGTTCATCTGATTTTTTCAGAGAAACAACAAAACCAACCAAAGTTAATAAATAAAGCGATCAACATTAAATAATTCAACAAAATAAATATAATTTCATATAGGAATAAACTTTTAAATCACTGAAATAAACAATAAAATTACGAGACAGATCGTCCGCGATTGAATGTCAGCCCAAAAAATATGGATAACTGCCAGTACAACTTGCTATGGCTCAGAATTTGGTGACTCTCTAGCTATTTCCGTGCTGTAAAATCGAACCAAATTACTCACAGAGCAACATCAGTTATTTTTTCTTTCACTTTTCACTCTCATTGATTTGTGCAATTTTAAATTTACCTACTTATACTTGTAAAAAAAATCTAATTAAAAATCATTCATCAGTCAGCCAAGAAAAATTTATTTTTTATATTCACTTATTTACCAACTACCAATTTTACTTTCCAAAATTTTGCTTTCCAATCAAGCTTAAAAATATATTTTATTTCCAGCCTTGGAATGCACCATGACGGTTACAACAACGCATGTGCGGACGAAGGCTACATCATGTCAAAAAGTCGAGGATTCTACGGTGAAACCGAATGGTCGACTTGCAGTCGCGACCTAATATACAAACTACCCGCCAGATTTCCGTGTCTTTTGGACAGCCCAACTCGCAAATTTGACAAAACGTTAAACCACGAAAAGTACCAGTCCCTGCCAGGTCGCAGATGGAACGCGAAAATACAGTGCGAAATTTTTCTCAAGGACCGGGACGCCGTGGCAAAAAATCTGCACAAAGCTTGCGAGTCCCTCGAGTGCGAAAGTCCCCATAGGAACGGGTACTATTACGCCGGGCCGGCTCTCGAAGGCACATACTGCAGCCTGGCACGCGAGTGTCGTCATGGAGTTTGCACCAAACTCTCCTCGGTCGACGAAGAAGATGACATCAAGGACGAAGACGAAGAGGTCGAAGAAGAATCCGAAGACTGGGACGACTGGAAGTTCGGGCCCTGCAAAAGTGGTTGCATCGATAAGGCAAAAGGTGCCTATGAGAAAAAAAGGACTTGCTCCAACTTGACCTGCAAAGGACTCGCGTACGCGGTCAATCTCTGCAGAGACGACGTCATCTGCCAAGCGCGCAAGAGCGCGGTCGAGTTCGCGTCCGCAAAGTGTACCACTTTTAGCGACAAGCTGCCTGAGCTGGGAAGCAAGGGCGCCGGTCTGCAGGCACCTCACGAGCACCAGCGACCTTGGGTGGCCTGTGCCATCTTTTGCCGAAGACAGGACACCGCTTCCTTCTACGCCCCGAGGGTAGAACTCAATGACCTTGGACTCGACCCCTATTTCCCAGACGGTACCTGGTGCCATCGGGAGAACGGTGAGGACTACTATTGCAGACAACACCACTGTCTCCCCGAGGAATTTGCTTTCGTAAAAAGGCTACCGGATTCTGACCAGGACCTCGATTTCGGCCTGCAAAATGCCAAACCGAGAGAGCATCCGTTGTCGGAGCAGCTGACCAGGTACCTGAGCCTGGGAGCGAACGGTCGACCTTTGCTGACGACACTGATACCGGACATTGCCACGCGTACCCGCGAGGACGATTGGACCGATCGTGACTATAACGAGTTACCGGAGACCTTCAGACTGCCGAAAGAAAGTACAAGTGCGTCACCATTGAACTTCATGTAACAATGCGGATGGGTGCTTGACTCCACTCGCGTGTTTAACGATGAATAGTCAGAGGCCCTTATAAGACACAACGGTTAACGTGACGCGTTCACGATGCGTCATCTTTATCTTGTGTACCTTTTTCTTTAGCCCGGACAAAGGGTCCTTAAGGATCCGTTGCAATTTATGAGATCCTTTTGGGTCTCTTTCAACTGAATCACGCAGTTCGAATCGTGAATCAGATGGAATACTGTTGATTAAATTATTGCAGACTCTTTTTCTTGTCAACATTAAATTGGCGAACGCATATAAAAATAGTTAGCAGTTTGTACTTCACTTTTATATACTTTGTCTCAAATAGATTTTCTCATTCGATACAAATTTTAGAGACGCGAATTTTTAACTTGGGAACAATCTTTGTCATTTCAAAATGTAACTTTTAATTTTTGTTATGTACCTATTTTTGTTACAAGCAGGTTTCAAAAATCCATTAGAAGTGGTAAAAATGTGAATTTCAAACAAAAGGAACTGTTGACGCCAGCGAATATATAAATATGAAGGAAGTGGAGATCTCTGCTGATTAATATGTTATGATCCAATTTGTATTGGTCGTGAAAGCGAGTGGGTTTTAATTGACACCAACAAAAAGTGGCGATTGAGTTTTTGAGATCGGGCTGATTGTTGTGAGATGATTAATGCGCGCCATAGCTTTATCGCGCGAACGAGCAGAAAAATGCTCACCATATGTGAATCACTTAATCCACCTTACGGCTGAATGCAATTTTATCGCGATCCGATGCATTATTCGCATACTTATTAAGCCTTATAAGCTGCGCGAATGCGAAGCATGACATTTCAAGTAATTTAGGTACTGCGTATGACGGACTAATTGCAAAGAAATTATCACCGCTTTTGGAATTCGTCGCTCTTTAATACGGACGAGTTTATACGTCAGCGGAATAATCGTCGCAAATTTTTCTGTCGCAACTTTTATACAATTTGTGAGTGGAACAACAAAAAGTAACAGAAAATTTCAATGCTCCGTTCAATTAACGTTGATCTGTGCTTCAATTTAATTGATAATGAATGGATGTTAATGAACAAAGATGTACAAAATCGAGTCAATACAAACTTCTTTTCTTTCACATAAAATTTTGTACTCTTGGAAAAATATCATTTTTTTTCAACTGAAACGTCGTTTCTGATAACTAGGACAATACCCCAACTTACTATTAATAATTTCAAAAAACATGATTTCGTTTCGAGTGGAACGAATATAGAATGAGCATTCCTTTAAAAATAGAGAATATTTAAATCGCTAACATGACACCATACGTTTTAATTATTCAAACTAAATTTCTTCTCACATAAATTTTTCCAAGGGAAAAAACGTGTATATTTCAAATCCTATTATATGAACCAACGAAATAGCGCTTGTATAAAACGGAAAACTGACGAATTTTGCATCGTTTCGAAGGTTTATTAAAATGTAAATTCGTCAACCAATTAGGTGTAATTTTAAAAAAATCCTTCAACTTTGACTATTCATTATAATGAAACAAAAATTAGTGTCAATTTCCATTCGACGTACGATTTAGAAAATTTAAACAATGCGTCAAATTTCATCGTGAAACGACGAACGTATTGAGAGTGAATCTCACTATTGCGGATGAAATGAAGTGTCACTGTGCGAGGGTAGCCGAAGAGGTAGCCCAACAATGACGTCAGTGAGCATGCTGACTATTTTAGGAGTGTCTCGTGGTCGAAGCTTGGGAGGAGTGAAGAACAACACAAAGTACATATCGAATAACTTTCTTTATTTCTTTCTCGTTTTATTCTATTCAGTGTACAAATAATTAACAAACGCTGAAAAAAAAGTTATCTCTCGAAGAGAAGATTACAGGTTGTTATCGGGGCTTCTCTTCTCTCTCTTCCTTAAACACTTATATAGCCAGGAGTCAAATTTTGCAAAGGTGATTGAAACTTGAACTCGGTAGTGATAACTTAAAAAAAAGAAATTGAAATAATTTAAAAACAACTCATGAACTGATTGAATTTCTTAAAGTCCAATTCACAAAAGGTTTCGCTATCAAAGGTCACCGGGCCTTAAGGCCGGACAATGAATAAACCTATTAAAGCTAAAAACACGTTCACACCGTGGCGATTCGCGCATACACACATTCGCACCCGAAAAATTTGCACTCGCTCTTGACAAAATCGGCAGGAAAGACGACGCGCGTCAACATAGAAATATCGCACTTCTCGGCCGGAGAGGCGGGAGGAGGGGGGGGGGGGAGAGTCACAATATATCACACCCATAGGGCTGGTAAAATGTCTCGCTTCGTTACAAATTTGACACGACCATCAATCGACGCGGGTGAATTACGCGCGATCCAATTGAAAGAGCAGCATCGTTTACACGCAACTGCCGCCTTTGAATCAACAACCGGCCGACAGAGGGGGCCCGTGAAATGCGCGATACAAAAAGTCGATGTGTCTACACGTTTAACAAAATAAAGAGAATCTCGCTCGCAATCCTCACAAACATTCACAATATTTATAATAATATTTATATATGTTTTAATATATAATTTATGTACTAGAATGTACACGAGTCTTTGATCTCGTTGAGCGTGACGCGATTCTAATTCGGCAGGGTGTCATAAAGAATGTCCTTTTGGCTCTGCGACAGACTGTCAGGGAACTTGATATCAAACGAGACGAGCAGATCGCCCTTCCTCGATGGTTCTTTCGGGTAGGGAAGGCCGTGTCCTTGGATCCGCTTGACGGTGTTGGGTTTGACGACCTCTCGCTGCAGGTTGATCGTGATCTTCTCCCCTGTGAGCGTTGGTACCTCCACGACCGTGCCGCAGAGTGCCTCTTTCAGGCTGAGCTTGCACGAGTACCTGATGTCACTGCCGTCGCGTCTGAAATGCGGATGCGGCTTGTCCCGGATAATGAAGATGATGTCGGCCGGGACCTTGCCTCGCGCCTGGTCGCCCTCTTTCTGGAACGTGATCTTGGTTCCAGCCTTCCAGCCCGGCTTCACGTTGATCGTCAGCACTTTGTCCTCCTTCTTGAGGCTGCCGTCTTGCTGCAGCATCCGCCTCGAGATCTTCATCTTCTTTGTACAACCTTTCGCAATGTCCTCCAGATTCATGTACAAGTCGTGCTCGATCGCCGGGTCTTGTTGGCCACCCTTTCCCGCTCCCCTTCCCAAACCCATGCCCGGGCCTGTGAAATTGAACGAGTGTGATCGGAACGCCCCTCCTGGGCCGACCCGTTGACCGCCCATGCCAAGTCCGAACGGATCATCCATCTCGATGTCGTCGTCATGCATCGTCGAGAAGATCCGGTTGCCTGGGCCACCGAAGTCGAATGAAAATGCCTGGAATGGCGACGCCGAGCCGAAGAACTGCGCAAACGTCGCGTGGCCGTCGCCGTGGAATGCATACGGCTCCGGACCGCCGCCTGAGCCGCTCGATCCACCCTTCAGGCCCTCCTCGCCGAATTTGTCGTACACCTCACGTTTCTTTGTGTCTGATAACACCTCGTACGCCTCTGCAATCTCCTTGAACTTCTCCTCGGCGCCCGCTGCGCGGTTCTTGTCTGGATGGTATTTCAGCGCTAACTTCCGGTAGGCCTTTTTGATCTCGTCGTCGCTTGCGCCTTTGGCAATGCCCAGGATCTTGTAGTAGTCTTTACCCATGTTGATGTTTTTCTGTAAAATGAAGAAAGAGATTATATTAGTTTTCTTTGGTTTTTGGTTAATGATTGGGAGAAACATTTTTTTGTATTATTTCTTTTCCTGGAGGAGGGAGGGATTGAGTAACAAACTCAATTTAACTACGAGTCGAAAATGCATAAACACGTAAATTTGAAATTTCATTTCACTCGAAAAAGAAGTTTATCGTTTTTATTTAGTAGAAAAGGAAAGAAGAACAAGTTTGATCTGCAGGTTGGAAGGTTGTTTTAAAAGATAACGAAGGGATGGAAAGGCGAATTACAATAAATTGTCTTTTGCGCGTGCAAGTTTATTTTGGTTGCGCGCACGTTTCTAAAATATAAGCATAGATGGGTTTATAAACTTGGAAGTATGTAAATATTTGTTGACTCATAATTTACATTTGATTAAAAATAACTCACTCCTCAAAGTTTCTTGTTTGATACGTTGAAAGAAATGTTTCTTGTACAATCAATTATTGTTACTCTTTTTGCTCTGTTTTTCTGCAATCAGAACGAGTTTTCGCCAAACTATTATAAAACGTTGGCAACTTTTTGTCAATTCGCTGGTAAACATTTAACGAATTGTCACATTGAACAAATTTCTTAAACATCGAATCATAATCGTGTATTTTTTTTAAATTGTAAATAATTCTTAAAAGTTAATTTTCATTGGTAAATCGAAATTGTTTAAATGAATTTTTAATTTAAAATACATTTTAAAAATGTCAACTCAAAATAATTATTTAATTTATACCAACAAATTTGATTTGAAAATTTTTTCCTATTTGATTTAAACATTATCGGTGCTTAAGCGTTGAGAGCACTAGCAAATTCTAGATTGTTCCACTTCAAGTGCAAGGTTAGGATGCCCTTCAAGCGAACAAAACAAACTTGTTTTCAACCTCGCAACTCTGATTGCTCCGATTCAAACAAATTTAGCAGTGACTTTAAAATCTGCACAATGATTTGGGAGCCTTATTTCTCATTTATTTTTGTAAATAACCTCTGAAATAACTGAGCAGACGGAAGATTCTAGTGACTTTATCATTCAGATTGACACGAGACACGGAAAAGGAGCGCACTTTTAATGACAATTTGTGTGACCTTATTTTTATGCAACTATTGTATAATTCAGCTCGTTTATTCATAAAATCTTAAATTCTGTCACATAGAAAAAAATCATCAAGAAAGTTGAATACTCCTTGATTTATTTATTTACAAGTTTGTTATCTTGGCATTATTTATTTTTGTTTAATTTGATTATTTTTGTCGACAAGAAAGTCGTTTGTTTATTTACATTTTAAATGTTTAACTGTCAAAGACATCACTGTTCACGGTTAATCACTATATTCTGATGAAAAACTCATAAACTCAGTTTTTTTACGAACTTCCTCATATTGCAAATTCCAAAGAAAAATTAATTCAATTGTGAAGAACAAAAAATTTTGACTCATAGAAAAAAAAAATTGATTTTAAAATAAGAGAATTACAGCTATAGCAAACAAACAATTACAGCATCTAAATGCATTGATATGATAGATTGGTGTTTTTAATTCCAGCTAATTAATTCTGGGAATACAAAAGTTCGCACATATGGAACAGTCATAAATTGTAACAAGCAGCAAGTTAGAATTTAGCATCTGAAAATGTCCAGTTCTTGACCCATATACGAACAGTGATATATGTCAACCCAAAACGGATGATATCCTTCTACTCTGTAAAAAAAAATCCACACATACAAAGCTGTCAAATGATTAATCTCATCGAGGTATTTTTATCCGTTGATTAACTATTTATAACGTACACCAAAATAACCAACAAAAACAAATACTAATAAGAACTCGACGATCAAACCGTTACGATTGTTCTCAACGTCCCAACTTGAACAAATAATCGACAACAAAGTTGTAACCAAAAACAAAATTGTCAAACAAGACGTCAGTGCAAAACACAAGGCCGTTTAAGCAGAGAAACAGTGTGAGCAAATCCGAACATTTGGTCTGCTAAGACAAAATCAATGTTTTGGAAATGTCGCTGGTCAGAGGTCACGGATACGACGAACTTCTCCGAGGACGATGTTCGCACAAACATCACTATTTCGGGACGATGATGCCCTCCTCCAGGTTTCTAAAATAAGTTGCGAAGATGAAAACGCGCGAACGTGACTCCATGGCGCCCGTTAACACGCGCACGTTCGCGCCTTTTAAAGACCATCGCAAACCGAACCATCGTCAGACGATGAAAAATACTTACTTTTGTTCAATTGTCAATTGTCAATTTCCTTGTCGTATCCAATAACAATAACGGATTCAACAAAATTTACAAACTTCACTCAACACACTGTGCAGTCACTCTGTCACGTTTCGTTTCTTGATTCGTACTAAAGGATTGCGTAGGTTTCAGCGTAATATTTAAGCGCAGCCTCTTTCTCGCAGTTTCCGGAACATTCGAAATGCGATACGAGGCAACTTCACACTGGCCAAGTTCGACTTCGAAGTTGCTGCTTTTCAACAACCGGGGCTGACTTTATCAGGGAAATTCTTTTTCAAGCGGGGTGGGGCGATTTGGTGAGGGAACAAAGTCGGGGGGAGACTATTTTATCGCGTTTTTTTAGATTTTGGGAAAAACATCGAAGAGAGTGGAAAGTCATCTGAAGTTGGCGCGGATGAACATATCGATTGTGGTGTAGGAATATTTGAATTGTGACAGCTGAAGGCGGTTTGAGTCACCGCCGACAATTAATTTCGTACGAAAATATAAAATTCGGCAAATCACAGGTCAATGAATTTATATGGGAAGAAAAAATGCATCCTGATGTTGCGAGTGAACTTGAATGTTTATCAAGAAAACATGGGAATTGATTTATAAATATGAAAGATGCTGTTTCAATTAAAAGAAACAAAGATCAGATGGACTTTATTACAAGTTCAATTTAATGTTACATCAAATTAAATTGAATATTTTCAATAGAATTATGAAACAATACTGATAAATTTGATGTCTGATGTTTTTTATAGGGTTTAAAGTGGTGAGTATTGATTTTTGCACGATCTCCAAAACTCAATAACAAAATGCTCAGTTGTAAAATGAAAAAAATAAATATATTTCAATGTTGTTCAAAAATTATGCAGTTTGCATGACAAAAGTATAACAGTATAAAATTGTTAAGATTCATCGACTCAGTCTTAAGAACAAAGCATGGCGTGATTCACGTGAATTCGGCGACATGTATTTGTCATAGAAATCGTGCACGAACTCGTTGAGCTTGAAGCCGAATTTCTCGTACAAAAACAGTGCTGGATTCGAGGCAGAGACGTGCAAAGTGATATCCTTGCCCATGCAAGTTTGTATTAAATGATACAGCATGAACGTTCCGATTTTCGCGTTTCTCCATTCTGGACGAGTCAGGATAAATGAGATGTAAGCCTCGTTGATTCCTACATCGGGCACCATCACGGCAAATCCTATGACTAGTTTTTTATAAAGTACCACGCAGGTGAAGTCTGGATATTGCAAACATTCTGTCACTGCAAACAAAATTAAATTCAAAACTAAATTCAAATATTTAATTCAACTTTTTGATTTAATTTTCATAACACAATTCTTAATTTTTATTTTGACAATTCATTCTATTTTAAATTGAAAAAAAAAAAAAAACAAATCTTACGGTCAATTCCTGGCCAAAAAAATTGATTGCACAAGCTGTTCATTGCTGGAATATGTTGAGGTCTGACGTAAGAATAATCAATCGAAGCAAAGGGCTCAGGTCTCCAATTCGGATTCTTCTTGTTTGTCTTTTCCAACAACTCCTGCATAACACTCAACCACACGGGTTTGGATTCAGTGTCCCTTCTGATGAAAGGTCTTAAAACTCTATTTGTGTAAGGACTGTGTATCACCGTTGGTTCATAATATCCCTGCAGTCTTTGTTCGAAAAAGGTCAGAACATTTTCCCCTGTGAAGAGATCGAGCACACTGCTCCTTTTTCGTTCAGGCTGAGCTTTCGCCTGCACCGTATCCACATCCAATACTGGTATGTTGTTCTCTCGTTTCCATTTTCGTACCACCAACTTTCTATATAACCTCCTTACACTTGGAGGAGCAGAGTTCAGCCGACTTTTGTATTTTTCTATTTTCTTTAGTAAGTGGTTTTCTTCTGGGATGCTCATTGCGGTGTAACGTTCTTCATCTTTGTCTAGAAAATTTTTAAAGTGAAATTTCAGTTAAAACAGTTTTATTTACTTATTTTAACAAATTAAAATTTAATTTGCATTCGAACCTGCTTGAGATTTTTTCCACGGCCATTCCCTACGTTGAGAAATGGTAAAAAAAGACGTGGGGATGTCCTGACAGATGTCGGTGTCCTGATTGTCCTCATTGTAAAATTCAACCTTGGCTTCAGATAATCGTTTACTTTCATTATTCTTATAACTCTTTGCGGAGATGAAATCTTCGGAGCATCGACTGTCGCTGCTGTACTCATACTGATGGTCATCGAATTCGTACGATCTGACACCTTTGAAATCGTCAAGGGAAATGTCATTGAAAGAGAAGTCCATAGACTCAGGCTCAGTTTTGATGTTGTTAATGAGATCTACGAAAGAAGGCTCGTACATTTTGCTCGGGTCTCCAAAATCTGGTGCTCCCTCAATGTCCAGGTTCTCCATATCTGTTAAATTACGCGACAAATTGATTATTCTGACAAAATGAATCCCGAAACAAACGTCAATTGATCTCGATTAGTTGTTAATTTGTTCCATTTATGTCCCAGTAATGTATTAATTTGTTTTGATGAAAACAAGAATAAGGGTAATCAAGGTGCTCACGTCATATTTACATAAATTCGCAACTCGAGTGACGCAAACCAAAACTTTTCAACCTGACCGTGATGAGTAATACAAGTATCGATGCTGAACGGTATAATTTCCTTCTACAAATTTAATGTCGTGACGTTATAAAGCGTGTCATAGTACTTTGGACCAGAGTTTCTCAGTCTCTCTTTTTTATTATTTTATTTTATTTATTTATTTTTTTTTTTGAAAATCAACTTGTCAAAAAAATGTTGATTCATAGACGAAAAAAAAATTAATCCAGACGAATAAATTATTCACCATTCAAATCATCATCAGTCAACAAAAAGTCTGATAGTATTCCACTTGGCTGGACGTAAGACTGCGAATAAAACGATGTGGTTTGATTTTTTGAAGCGTCCAAAGAAAAATTGCTATCTTCTCCAACGGAAACACTGGACTCGGACGGAGCCGGACTGTTATACGATTTGGTCAATAGTTTCTGTGGATCTGGTTCAGTTTTGCTAGGTTTTTTCCTTTCAGCAACCATTTTATCATCTGCAAAAAAAATTAATTATAATAAGAAAATGATATCGTACAATATAGATAGAACATTTTTAATATTGCAATTAAAATAATTCATATTTTAAATTTGCAACGTTTATTGTAACGATGGAATATGATACTATAAAATTTGCATTCATGATCACGCTTAATTTAGATAGTTGCTTTAGTTTTTAAAATAAAATAAAAAAAAAACAGTTTTGTTATAAAGATTGTTATGAAAGACTTGAATAATTTGATTTCAAAGGACATATTTACTTCTTGCAGCTAGTATCTCAGGAGGATCGTCATCTATAAGTTTCCACCATCCGGATTCTCCAAGCTCAGCTGTTCCTGATGCAAAAAACGTATTGCTGTGATGGGACAGGGTTCCAGATATTGTGCCAATCCAATTCTTTTTTCTTTTACTAAAGACAAAACCTTCATTTAATATACACATTTGAAATAAAGAAGTATATTCAAGTAAGACTTAAATAAAATAAATACTATACAAAATCTCAATCCTTGTTAAAATAATTGATTGACCTTGAAACTTACATATGTTTTTTGAACAAATTATCCCAGTTCTTGTCAATAAAAAGAACAATGTCTGACTTCCAGTGAAAATAACCTCTCCTGCTGATACCATTGGAACGTTCTCTCAGATTGTAGAGTGTGAGAACAACGACTTTGAACCAGGACATTTTTGCTCGCGCAATCTTTTCTTCCTCTTCAGAACATTCCTTGCAAAGCAGCTCAAAGAAAACATCTCCAACAAGAGCAGTGGGTACACGACCCTGCGAGAGACAGTTGATATGAATTTTCCGACCGCATTCCCCTTCGCATAAAATGCCAGGGTTTGCGTACGGATCTATCAAATTGGAGCAATATTTGCATTTCATCAAAAGTGACACTTCATCCACTTCACTCGCAGAACACTCAAGCATTTTGTTCGTGTTTGGTTTGTTTACAAAAGTTTAAAGCACACGTGTTTTAAACACAATACGATAAAGCTGCATTTCAGCGCCATCTGTCAGCTTGTGACAAACATACATTCATGATAAGTGGTCGAAAGGAAGATGCAAGATTTTGTATCACTGCAATTTATTCTCTGTTTATTTAACATTAAAACAATTAAATTAAAATAATAGCCATACATTAACGAAGAAGTTTAATCTCTTCTTTCTTGAAAACATAATTGTATTTTATCGATTGACTCTTGATGTGCACTTTTTGCTGTTTGCAAAGCGTCTTCTACCTGTTTAGCCTGAAAAAAACACCCATAATAAGACATTAATTAATATCTTTCAGGAAAAAAAAGAATATAGAAAAAAAATGTTATTTCTTTAACTCACAAAGTTAAGTTTCTTCGATTCTTTTAACAATGTGTAATATTCTTTTAACGTCCATTTGCTTTCGTCTGGTTTGTTTACTTTCACAAATTCACAGTTTGCCTGATGTTTTTTATGTTCATGCCTGAAACAGCAATAGATTTAGTCATACAAACAAACAAATTTAAAACAAATGATAATAATACCATCTATTTACCATGGGTCGTCATGGGCCTCCCATCCATCCAATTGTTTCCCACAAATAAAACATTCGACTAAATCCGGTTCGTTTTCACCGCCAACCGCTACAAAGCCCGCCTCTGCCATTTTTTCTGCGTTACAAATTTCATCCTCCGCATAAGGCCAATATTTGAATGACTTTATTCTATTGCATTTCCAGAAATTTGGGTCGGCACTCGTTAAAACTTCCCTGGAATAGAACGATTTCCTTTAGTTCCAATTCGATCTAGAAACCGGAACAAACCCAATTTCACACAATACTCACTCCAATGTTTGTTTATCCATTTTAGTGGATGTGTAATATAGTGTAATAAAAATATAATAAAGAACTTTGATTGACGATTAAGTCCTCGTTGTTTTCAAGTTCGTTAAAAAAATTTTGAAACTAAAACGGCGCTGTTCAAAACAGTCTAAAGTTGGCTGAGAATGGCTGACAATGTAACGACTGAAAATACTGGAGAGAAAAAAAAGAATAAACAATGCCAGTGCATTTTTTTATTACAAAGTTAACTTCAAAATGATAAAATTTTGTGCGTATAATATTTGTGTTAATTTATTACTTGTTTTTATTTCTTTTGACAAATAAAAACAATGGTTGACCTAACCTTACCAAAAAAAAACTCATTCGATCACAGCGCCCCCACACTCGATTTGTTGTGTGTTTACTTTAATGTATGTTGACAGTATGAAGAAATTACTTGCTGATATCGGTAAATTTCAATCGTTTTGAAAAGTTTTGCTCGAACGCGTCGACCGATTGATCCTTACATGAATTAAAATTAATCTGAATTGATTTTAAGAGATCAAAGTATTTTTTTACAGCTCAGTGTTCAGTGTAAGTACAAAAAATTTAACACATTGTGATCAAAACATAATCATTGTTTATTATAATAAATATCTGGATGAATAAACAATTTTTTTATTCAAACCGGTAATTGTTTGATTGTTTAGAATCCGATTGTTGGCTGATTTAATTGATAGATTTTTTTTTCTATGGCAGACAATTTTGGCAGAATGAGCGTCGAAGAACGGTATGTCACCGAAGTGCCAAGCAGTTTAAAACAACTTGCTCGCTTGGTTGTTAGAGGATTTAATACTGTTGAGGATACTCTAATTATTGATATGCTTGTAAGAAATCCATGTAAGTATAAATTCGTTATATTATTATTAAATTTTCGAAAATTGAGTTAGTTAAACTGGTTATCTTAAAACTAACCTAACAATCTCACTGTTTTGGACAATTATTTTATTGTCGTTGTAATTCGATTGTTATACGATTTGTCTGGTTACTAAAATCATTCTCATTCTTTTACTCTTTTCCAGGTATGAAAGAAGATGATATATGTGATCTATTGAAATTCGAAAAGAAACAACTAAGAGCAAGGATCACAACGCTGAAAAGCGACAAAATTATTCAAACAAGATTGAGAATGGAAACAGGAACTGATGGAAAAGCACAAAAAGTCAACTATTATTTTATAAATTATAAGGTAAATGTTTGTTCAGTGTTGAGAAAAAGTTGTACCAATAGCAGTTTTTAATCGATAAATGTTTTACAGACTTTAGTAAATGTTGTTAAATACAGATTAGACCAAATGAGGAAAAAGATGGAAATGGTCGAACGAGATGCGACCAGTAGATCCAGCTTCAAGTGCAATAATTGCCTTAAAACATTCACAGATTTGGAAGTGAGTTTAACTTTTGTTCCGTCAAAATAAGGTGAATGAATCATTTTTTCATACGTCTTGATCTTAGGCCGATCAATTGTTCGATCCAACAACTGGCGAGTTCACGTGTACGTTCTGTCATGAGATCGTTGAAGAAGATTTGTCTGCTCTGCCGAAGAAAGACTCTCGATTACAATTAGCCAAATTCAACGAACAAGTAGAACCGTTTTATGAGCTGCTGAGACAAGTGGAAGGTATCAAACTGTCGCCAGAAATTTTGGAGCCCGAACCTGTTGACATTAACACTATCAGAGGGTACGTCTTTTCATTTGCTAGTTCACATTCAGTATCATACATTTTCTCATACATTTCATTTTACAGAATCGATCCAAAGAAATCAGCCATGCCACGATCTTCGGAACAATGGTCAGGCGAAGCAACAAGATCGGCAGGATTCACAGCAGAAGAAACAAGGGTTGACGTTACGATCGGAGAGGAGGGTGCTGAAGATCCAAATGCAATTCATAGAAAAGACAGACCTATTTGGATGGTGGAGAGTACAGTCATCAATAATGAATCACCGGTAAATTTCGTATACTAATATCCAAGATGTTAAACATAATACACAGTTGTTATTATTTTGTTCTTTCTTTCTTAATGTATCATTTTAAATATAAATTGTTTAATTGTAGGCTGACGGCAGCAGTCTTCAAGACAGTATTTTGGACAAAGCAGCAGCTACAGCCACGAATCCCACAGCAACGAATAATAAACAAGGAGACGATATTATGTCGGTGCTGCTGGCCCATGAGAAGAAAGGAACGCCAACAAACACAAACAGTGCTGTCAAGTCTCTTAATCCACAAGATTCCAGCGACAGTAGCGAAAATGATGATGCTGATATGCAAGCTGTTGACCCAGGTTGAATTTTAATTAATCATTAATTTTTAGTGTCCTTTTAAGTTCTTTCTAATTTGTTTTGTTTGTATATTATTAAATGCTGTAGTTAAACATTAACATTCTAATGAATGGGAATTAATTCTTTTTTTTAATATGCAGAACAAGAAGCTATGGATTCGGACGACGATGATTTGGTTCCAGTAGTGCTTGTGAACGGAAAATCTGTTGCCATAACTGACGTCAATGACACGCTGATAGCAGAGATGTCGCCAAGTGAAAAGGAAGCTTACATCCAAACGTACCAAGAATATTACTCGCACATGTACGATTGAAAAATTTTGTTATTTGTTTATTACAAGACAAAAAAACGAATTCAGCTTAGAAGGAAACGAAGAAAACATTTTTATTTGTATAAAAAAATAGAAAAACTAAAAAAAAAAGATAATTTTTTATAAAAATAAAAAGGAAACGAAATCAAAGCAAGTGGAAAATCATTGAATACCAAGCTTCCTTAGGTTGTTCGAAACATTTTTATAATCATCACTTGAAAGTTACAGTCAAGAAGCAACAAAGTATCGCAACAGCTACTCGCAGTGATACAAATTAGTAACAATAATGTTCAAACTTAATAACAAATTGATTAAAACTATAATTAGAATACATGTCACTTCTGGTAAAATAGGAAGATTTTACCCTTAACATTAATGCGGGAATCATGATTATGAGCTTTTAATCGTAATTTTTTGTGCCGTTTACGAATTTACAGTCAACCACCACAATTGACTCAAATTACACGGCGATAAGTTTACTTTGTTTTTTTTTCTATTACTTTATTTATTTCAACAGTCATTAAATCCTACGGCATTGTCAGACAGTTGCAGAGAACTTTGGCTCGTCCCGCAGTCTTGTTTTTTTTTTTTTAACTAAAATAGAACAATTATCTAAGAACGATTTATACGAAACGAGCCAAAGTTCACCTTCGACCGCTTTGTCTTTTTAAAAAATATCCAATCAAAATTTGTCGGTTGTTTGATGTCGTTTTTTCATAACAGTTTATGAGGTTTCAAATAAAAATCGATGAGCACTTTCGGTTCTTATCGCAAGTCCTCAGGAACCGTGGGACCTAAATGTTTACTCTGGTTCATGCATACGCAATCTGGCAAAGTCTTCAAAGACGATATTATCATCATCGTCATTGGCATAGTTGTCGTAACGACCTCGGTCATGGCTCTTCTGCTTCTTCGCAGTAGGTTTCTGAGGTGCACCGCCGCCACCACCACCTTCACCTGAAAGGTCATTTTTATTTATTAAATATTACTATAAATATCAATACGATTAAACGTGATTTAAATATTTATATTTTTCAACTTGCAGCTTCGTAATAACTTACTTGGATTCGGATGCATGAGTTTGAATGGCACATCAGTAATTAGCTCTCCACCAAGCGTTCCACAGTTGACTTTCACACGGACGGAATAAGAAATGACAATACCTACGGCATCACCAGGATGTTTCCCTTCAGCGACCATCGTGGACGAGGCAAGATTAACATCATCGTCCTAGAAGCAGAGCGATTGAATTTAAATGTTAGATTATAACTGAATTCTTTCTACGTTCTTTTTAGCAACACATTTCTGAACTTGTAATATTGTATAATGTTATACTTATGATTTACAAACCTTGAGATGCCCGTCCAAGGCAATACCACGTCGGTCTTTGTTGCTGCTGGCCAAGGGAACGAGATAAAATTGTTTTGAGAACGATGCCCCGGGTGTAATTGGACAACCTTCCCTGGTCTCCAAACTGGCAACGTGTCGAGAGAACTGAGTATTGACCATGGTCACCTCACAATGTTGTACTACAAAGAGCTACGGAAAAACCAAATCTCAAATTCATCCACTCAAATATTCTATTAATCGTTCAATTTATTCTGATTGTCATATAATATTTGTTTTTACCTTGATATTTTTAACTGCCTTTCGAGAGTTATTAGTAATAATGACGTTACAGGCTACTTTCTCTCCGTGATAGTAAATTTCTTTGTCTAGTGTTACCTCGAGGTTGAGTTTGCCCTGAGAGAAAGTGAATCCCTTGGAGACCAAGGAACTTGGCAGCCTTCGTCCACGTACCGGTGGAGCATATTGCAGTTTCTTGATGGCAAGGCTCACTGATGATCGTTTGTGACCCTGTAAGAGCAAAGGTAACAGGATGAAACAAAAAATGTTTATAACTAACCGTTTATAATTGAATTTGTTTTTAATTTTTAGGTGTACCTTGTCATCCTCATTTTCGCCAACATAGACTTTCACCGTGTACTCGACACCGAGTGGTTTTCCCTGATCATCGTCTCCAGGTTGGAGAGTTACGGAGCTTGGGGAATTGGCTGGGAACTGGAAAAGGAAAGGATATGCATTCTGTCCCAGTCGTCGAAGCAACCGTTCCTGCACTGAAGTCAGATCCTGTTTCTCCTTCTTGCCAGGAACGATCTGGTCCTTTGCAACGACCAGTTCTTTGCTAAATTTGACACCCATGACTTCATCTTCCTCGCGACCATATCTGTAGGTGGTAACAACCTAAAAACCATTTCGCATTGTAATTAAAACAATTCGATTCAATTAGATTAGATTAAATAAAAATGAACATTTTTAATTTCAGATACAACGAATGATTCGCGCACACACCTGGCCATAAACACGTCTTCCCTGAAGATAATCATTTTCGATGACAACGATGCCGTCAATGGGGTCTATGTAGTCCAGATGGTCGATGTAATCCCGTTTACCCAAGTACACAGTGACCTTGCCTGAATAATTCAATTGAGATTATTAGGTCAATGATCTAGTTCAAATGAATCCAACTATTTTCAAGGACAGAACAGAAATAGAATCCACGCAAATTGAACAAAAAAAGTACAAATCCGATTAGAACGGATACGTCACCGAAGAATAAGAAAAAGACGCGCTCTTTAAGAACATTTACTTAGGCCGCTGGATTATTTGCACAAAACACTAAACCTCGAACGTCACTGTCAAAAGTGCTTCTTAAGAAGATTCTTCATGTTTACGAGCTTTCATGCGAATCTCAGTAGAAAACTGTTTTTTCTTTGATAAATATTATAGTTGTAATGCAAAACTGATTGAATAAAAGGTTACAAATTGTTCAGTCAATTTATTCAATCTAATAACAACGAAGAAAGAAACTACAGGCGAGCAGCCTAAAAATTTTATTTCATCTTTCTAGTAGACAAAATTGTATAATTCACGGTTTCAATGATTTACGTATCTAAAAATTTGACTAACTTCGTGTTTGCTTCGAATGTCAAGGTGAATTAATTTAAATTCAATTAAATTATCTCTCCATTCCAGTTATATAAATAATTATGTAACATTATTATTAGCCAGATGCATATGAAAAGAACAATAAATCCTGACGCTGAACCGACCCTCCTCTGTCACAAAATTATTCTCACTCAAACTCTCGTTTCACAGATTCACTGAACATTTTTTGTTGGCCAGAGAAACCAATTCACTATAAAACGAGTCTTCATCTGCTTGACCACATTGCAAATCCAAATCCAAATCCAAGACAAAAGAAGGGATGACTGAGATAATCCTGCGGATCCAAAATGTATGAGGACTCACCATTGGGTGTTGTCTTTTTGAAAACTTTGATAGCCACAACACAAATGAAAAATAGAAGTGGTAACATTGTTATTCTAAGAGGACAATTTGTTTAAAGCTGGTTCCCAACCAGAAGTGACAGGACTAGAGTTGGCAGTGCAACTTCATATAGTCTTCAAAAGGCTTCAACCCGAAGCCTTACGTTTAATGGCATTAATGTGTTACATGATCTGGTTAATGGGATTTTTTTAAACATGCATAAAACGCGCAGCGTGCAAAGTTTCTGCAATCTCCAGTGATGGATGCGCGTACGAACCGAACACCCGGCTCTGCTTGGTCCGTTGAATTGATGTTGTTCCAAACGTTGTCGACTCTCGTCAATTGGAGAATAAGCTTCACCTAAGCTTAGTAATACTGGATAAACTCTGATTACATATAAACGTTTGCATATATTCTTATAATGTATATGTTTATCACGTTCAAATTTTCATTTAGAAGAAAAATTATCTCTAAGTTGAATGGGACAATTTGAATCTGATGATAGTTTGGACAACTTTTTTTACTATGCATAAACATTTCAATTTGGTTGAAGTTCATTCTCTCATTTGTAAGCGAAATCATTTAATATTAAAGCTTCAATTTTTATAATTTTTCCACAATTTGAATTTGAATTTCCATATTGTTGCAAACTCGGAGTTTTATTTGTCGGAATTTTATCCGTCATATAAATTTTTAAAATTTAAAAAAAGATGAAATTGTCTCTGAGAAATAAATTTAAAAAAAAAATACATTTCTTTTGGTTGAAAAATAATATTAATAAAACATTGTTTATATGTTGAAGTTACAACAAAAAATGAAAAAATTGTTTGAAATAATGTTACTTTTGAACTTCTAATGTGTATGTTAATAATTGTCATAATTTTATTAGAGACTGTTTTGGCATAATTATATCATCAGTGACTTATTTAACGTTTCTGTACGGTTTCGATAGTTATTAAAATTCATTGGGATTTGAATCCTTTACTAATTACATAAAACTTAATAAAGTGTGTATGAAAAACACGACCAGATGAATACAACTAAGTCGTAACCATTTGAATGTGGATAAAATTTGATGCATTTTATTTAATCATTTTATATTAAATACCTGGCATGCTTTGCGTGTCACTTCGATTTGGAATTTTTCAATTATTTCAATTATTAATGCTAATTATTCAACATCCACTTAATTTAAATAGTTGGAAATAAAAAATTAAAAGAAATCGCCAAATTGAAAACAATATCCATATAATCTACTGAACAAATGACAAAAAGTCTTTAAACAAAAGAGATTATTTTTTAAGCTAATCAGTAAAATACCTCACAAAGATAAAAATTGTATTACAAGTTAGAAATTTTATCGATTTTCGAGTTGACATTATTGACAAAGATGCAAGAATTTTTTTTAACCCTCATTTAATATGCTTTACAAAGTGAAGAAGACAATTTGAAAACTGAATGCAAAAAGAACTGATTGCAAGGTCCACTGCTTCTCTCACAGGATCCACTACTATATCCACTATGATTATAATATAAACGGCACTGTCATTCTGTGCTAAATCTAACCTGATAATATCTGACCTGGATATTATATATGCCAACATGACTTCTTCACTCAGCATATTCAAGACACTGTTATGAAAGCAACTAAAAACCTGGGTTTTGTAATTCATAATACGCATCGATCTGCAAATCTCTGTACATCTCCCTAGTTCACCTGATTCTTGAATACGCTTTTGTAACATAGTCAGTTGTTGCGTTTCTTCTTGTTTAAATCTCGGCAATCCTGGTACGATAATCTCATTACATCTGGTTAAAAAAAAGCTGAAGTAGTGTGAAAATGGAACCGTAGTGTAGAATTTAGTACATTAAGAGAATGAAATATTTAAGCTACGAATAACAAAATGAACAAAATAAAAAAAACTGTTAAATTTTACACCCATAAAGAAGCTTGATTTCTTCATTTGCCTTGATCAACTTTTAGGTTTTGGGGTTTGATTGAGATAGATTTGATTAAAGAGAAAATTTGCTTGAAACATAAAGGACTAAATATGAAATTGTTTTAACGAATAAAATTAGAAAAGGAAGTATTGAAATATGGGTTGAATTGACTTTGAATTTGAGACCTTATAAAATGATTAAAAAGCAAAAATTAATACGTTAATACAAGAAAACTCACAATTTTCTTTGGACAAAATTGTGAAAAAATCTTCTGAACTTAATTTAAAAAAATAATAGTAAATTTAAAATAAAAAGAACGCGAGCAATTGTGGGGAACTGAATACACAGCCACCTAGCTGATATACCAAATATAAATCAAAATATATAAATTTTGCAGGCGACGCAAATACTGATACGTAAAAAATTAGATTGTATAATATCAACCCTGAAAATTATAGAACGCAATTAGCAAAAACCGAATATCGCAAACATCATTCAGATTCTACAATATTCAATATATTCAACATCGCAAATCATACCATGATTAATAAAAGTAACTAAGCAACAATTGTATGGCAAAATTATAGTCTAAGAGAGGTGAGACGATGTTTAACTCACGCCAAATTATAACTTTCAATTTTGATTCGTATGATATTTTTTCACATTTAAAATATAACATTTGATCTTAGAATTTTTTTATTTGTTTTCAATCTTTCTCTTTATATAACATGATAGTTCTCTTCTTATCTCAAGAATTTGCATTTAACCGACCTAATTGCAAATTTGCAGTTCTCAATAACTGGATCGAATTAAAATATGTTTGACTATGTTCTCCTACTGTTTTCAAATACAAAATTCTAAATAAATGAAAGCAGAAATTTTCTTAAGATCCTTCAGATTTCCTTTCATTGACCCTAGCGGTTCAGGTCTCGACGCTGTCTCGATGCTAGATCGTCGAGACCGTATCGAGATACCGTCAAGTAAGCGTCGAGTCAAAAAACATTGCCTTTTTCATAAAAATAGGAAATTTGTTAATTGTATGATGCACTTAACTTTTTAATTTCTGAATTGTATAAAATTTAATGATTCTGCACATTTTCCCAAATTTTTATTTAGAAAATTTTTTGTCATTTAAAATAATTTAATAATTTTATGATTATAAAATTGGATAATTTATATAATTTGATATTTGGGCCTAAGTTTTACTAAGGCCCAGTACTAGATGCCAGCGTTGGCCCAGCAGTCTTTTCCAGTATTGGCCCGAGTGAATACCAGTTTATGTCCAAACAATTCCCAGAATTAAACCAAAAAACGAATGTTGTCCCAATATAGGAAAAATACAGTTATAAAAATCTTATCATAAATAAATGTTTCTATGTTATTACCTTTTTATTGTTTATATGTCCAGATATATACATAGTCGGAAACAAAAAAAATTGCTTCCACAGTAATTATTAAACAATTAATTATAGGTCGGAATTTTTAAGTATTGTTATGTTTTTTTAAGCGTGCAATAGACAATGAAAACATTCTACATTAGAGCAAGACGTTTTCGGACACTTTTTTTTCGAGTTTCAAACCCCTCAGGCAACCGATCTGGGGGTACGTTATGTACTGGGGAACTCGGAAAACCGATTTTTCGAGGTAGGCCAAACCAAGTGCCGCTATGTGCAATATGCAGCAAATGGACTATGAAACCGATCTGATATAGCGCGAAACGTTTTCGGAAACATTTTTTTTCCGAAACTCTGACTCCCTGACAGCCACTGGGCACCTATTTGGGGGTCTCAGAAAACTTATTTTTCGGATAAGCCAAATCAAGTGCCGCTATGTGCAATGTGCAGTAAATGGACTATAAAACCTGGAGGTCTTGGAAAGATCAATTATTTTCACAATATTTGGCAAGTTGTATACACCTCTTACAGTTTTTATATTTAAGGCACGAAAATGTCATAATAATCTCCACTGCTCATACAATACAATTCAAAATTGTGTGTAAATTTGTTTCAGTCGGCAATCTGCGAGATTAATTTAGCATTGGCTGCACGTATATATATGTTTGTTACACAATGTTAACACCCTTACCACTTTCAACACGATATATAACTACCAATATAACTATTAAGGTGATTTGTCAAGTCTGTTGCCACGGAGTTAGGGACCTTGTTTATAAAAATTACAATAATTGTTGTTTTTTAAGATACTGAGAAGACATTCGACAATAATGAGAGTATTCTTAGCACGCTAATATAAGATTTTCGGTTCAAAAATGCAAACAAACAATGATTTCTACGATTAACCTCTACATCTAAAACTAAAAATCATTATTTGTCAATGTTTTATGATACAAAATTTTAATTTTTATCCATAGGAGTGTGTTAAATGAGTGAGAAAATGCCGCTTTTTTCGTTAAATGAGTTTATAATCATATTTTTTAATTTTATTAAAGAAATCTGTATTGTCGGTAATTCCCGATTTTACTTCACCTTAAGGTAATGTCGAACTAAGAGTTATCGACATTAAAGGTTTGTTTAAGGTAATGTCGAACCGGGAGTTACCGACATTACAGATTTCTTTAATTAAAATTAATAATATGATTGTGAATTAATTTAAAGAGAAGAACGCCATTTTCTCACTCATTTTACACATTCCTATAGATAAAAATTCAACTTTTATCGGAAAATCTTGTTGTAGTGTGCTACGAATTCTCCCATTATTATTGAATGGCGCTCTTCTCCGTATTTTGAAAAACAACAATTATTCTAATTTTTATTAAATAAGTCCCTAACTCCGTGGCAGCAGATTTTATACATCACCTTAATCCGAAATCGCGCTCTGCTTAGTTTTTCATAATACCATGATTGCTGCAGTTTTTATCAACTAATTCCCTAACTCCGTGGCAGCAGAGTTTATACATCACCTTAAGAGGATGTGTAAAATCTACTGTCACGGAGTTAGGGAGTTTGTTAATAAAAATTGCAATTATTATTGTAATCTAAAATAAAGAGAAGAGCGCT
>JAQQRF010000299.1:332760-360154 GCA_030523145.1 Trissolcus brochymenae | reverse complement strand
GTTGAAAGAGTTCTGTCTCCCAAATTAAGCTCTCGTAATATAAATGTTTTGTTCTCCTGTCTCTTCTTTTAAAATTTATTAGCCCTTTTTCCGAACATCTCACCACTTCAATCGGTTGCATCTTACCACTACCAGTGATTGCATCTCACAACTACTAACGGTTACATCTCACCATTTCCACTATGACTCATATGGGCGTATTCTTGCCTCATTCTGAGCAAGAATATAATTCGTTAAAAATGAATTTAAATTTTGACATTCTTTAATAGTTAAATTAGTTTATAATTATAAAAATCAGTCAGGATGTAACAATATTGTAAATAATAGGCGATATCCAAACTCGGACAAATAGATAAAATGCTACTAATCCCCGATTAAGAAGTACGGTAAACTCCGCCGAAATAAAAACTGATGATAAAATATCGTTAGTCAAACTCCGCCGAAATAAAAAATGATGCTATCCGCACCTATGCGAGTTGCGAGTTGCGGGTACAAGGTTACCAGATTTGACGGACAAATTTTTATAGTTGAAATAGTATAATAAATGTTGATTTCTAATGTAAAAATTATGTTCGTAGTTTGCCCTCCAAGCAGGTACATTTTCAATGAAACCGTCGCCTCAGACAAAATGTATTTTTTGCTATATTCACGAATATATATAATGAATGTATTTTTTGCAGTTGATTTTCATGTTGAAGAGAAATCTGACAAATCAGTTGAAAATATAATATAGATATATAAGATTTAGTTATAAGAAAAGAGATCAGTGAACATTGCAAAGCACCATGACTTCAAAATGTTCTGTAATAGAAGGTGAAGAGCCTTCAGAAAAAGTAAAATATTCATTCGGCAAAAATTGTAAGAATGTATAAGTCTTGAAATAATCGTACTTCTTATGTACGACCTTGATTGAACAAATTGCTTTTTATGTATTCTAACTAATTTCTTATCTGTTCCAATTATATTTGTTTAAATATGAAAATGTTTACAATTTTGTTTCTGAATGTTGAAATTGTTATTTCCGAAATCTGGTAACCTACTACCCGCAACTTGCAACCTGCAACCCGGATGGGTGCAGATAGTATCTGTCAAATAATTATTATAATGGTTGTAAGATATTGTTTGGATTTTAGGCAGGGAAGGTTTTTGAGTTTGAGGAAAGCAACTAATTTTCGGCGCCTGGTTCTTTTGACTCTCATCGTCATAATATTATATTGCGGGATACAAATTTTCAGCTCAGATTTTGGTTATGATAAAACTACGAACCTCGAAAAACTGTAAGTGTTTGAAAACGTCGCAATTTCATACTCCAAAATGTTCTGTTTTTAATCATAATTAATTACTTCTCTTTTTTTTCATTTACAGGATACACTTATCAAGAGTTATTAAAAACTCGGCAAGCAATGTTCAAAACAGGTAAAAAGAGAGAACATTGAACAAACGAATAATAAAAAAAATTCATTCAGTTATTTGATTAATTCAAGTATTGTTTTGTATGTTTTATTTCAAGTGATGGGAGTCAAAAATGTAGGTTTCCTGAATTAAATCTGACAAATCCGGAGATAATGAAATACATAGCCGATGTTCCCACACTTGGTTGCACGCCAGATGATTGGGTCAGAGTAGATGGGTCAAAGTTTTTTATCGACAAGAGAGCTAAAAATAAATACGGCCCTATAACATGTGCAATAAGAGGTACACAATTTTCTTGAATAAAAGTGAGCTAAAAGTGAACAGTTTCTGTGGTTATTGTTTTGCGGTTGTGAAGTATAAAATCGATATAAAAATTGAGATTTAATTTGCTCACTAATAATTAATTAAAAAATAATGAAAAAATAATTTCTTTGCTATTTTTTAGAAATAATAAGAATAGATGATGAAGAATATGATTATACTAGTAAAGTAGAAACGACTGACTATTATGTTTTGAAACATAGCGACTACGCTGAAGTGAATTGCGAATCTCAGAATGGGAAACAGTAAGTATCAACTATACTATTAATATGTCTATCAACTATTTAATTAAATTCAAAATCATGTCATGTTTTTTAATTGTTTTCACCATCAACGCTATACCTATGAAATCCGGTCAGCATATTTATCTGCAGACAAACATTTTTGTGTAAAACGTGATAAATTTCAATGTGGTTCTATGTTATATATACATACCATAAAATATCATGATTCGGTATTAACATTAAAAACTGCTGCCTTAATAAATAAAATTTCAGATGGTTCAACGTTATGGCAGGAGTGAAGGATGACGCTGAGGAACGACTCAAGTCATGGGACACTGTACCGGAGGGTTCGCTCAAGCTCAACGTTTTGATGTTTGGTTTCGATTCGTTGTCACGTCTTGGTTTCATGCGCAAGTTGCCAAAGTCCTACAAGTACTTGAAAGAGCAGCTCAACTCCCTGGTCCTGGAGGGTTACAACATTGTCGGAGACGGAACTCCTCAGGCCCTGATACCAATCCTAACTGGCAAGATAGAATTGGAATTGCCAGACACTCGTAAACGAATGGGTAACGCGGCAAATTTCGTGGACGTATATCCTATGATATGGAAGCTGTACAATCAGTCTGGATACATCACCGGGTTTATGGAGGACGTGCCTCATATCGGTACATTCACTTATCGCTTAAAAGGCTTCGAACAACAACCAACGCACCATTACATGCGCACTTATTATAAAGCCGCTACGCCCTACTACAAATACTATAACAAATTTTGTATGGCAGGGATTCCACGGCATGCGGTAATTTTTTCATAATCACAGTTGCTATTTTTTTTAATATAATTTTTTACGGTGTAACAACTATCATGTAACAACACCATGTGTGATTTTAGCTTTAAAAATACGATTCTATACTTTTTGGTTTCAGGTCATGCTGAACTATATCAAAACGATTTTCAAGACATATCAGCGACAGCCAAAATTCGTTTTTGGTTTTCATGGCGAGTTGTCCCATGACTCAATCAACGATATTGGAGTTGCTGATCAAGATCTCCTTGCCTGGATGAAGGATTTGAATGATTCAGGTGTACTCAATAATACTGTTCTTATCATCATGAGTGACCATGGAAATAGGTATTAATAGTTTCATTTCATATTTCGTATGAAAAGAAAAGAATGGTTTGCAAGAAATATAATACATTTTATAACAATTAATGATTACAAATAAATTTTCAGGTTTGCAGATCTGAGAAATACACTTCAGGGTAAACAAGAGGAGAGATTGCCCTTCTTCTCGTTCGCTTTTCCAAAATGGTTCAAACAAGTGCATCCCAGGGCTTATGCTAACTTTTTGTACAATACGAAGTTGCTAACGACACCTTTTGATGTGCACAAAACTCTCGAAAGTATTATCAATTATGAAACGCCAAAAGAGGGTGATCTGGGCAACCGTGCCATCAGTCTTTTTAATAGAGTATGTGCATTTTTATTACACTAAATATTTTAATTTCTTTCTTATGATTTACATCTTTTTATTTATTCATTTTCTTTTTTGAAACGAAATTCAACTATTTTTAACCAATAAATCTTGAAGATTCCTGTGGAAAGAAGTTGCTCGGACGCATTTATAGAGCCCCACTGGTGCGCTTGCCTAGCTTGGCAAGAAGTGGAGATAACAAATGACAAAGTCCAGGACGCTGCGATCTACTTTGTTAAATTTTTGAACGAATATACCAAAGAACACAGAGAAATCTGTGAGGTGTTGAGACTTAATAAAATTTTGTGGGCAGCCAAGTTATTACCTACAAAAGGTATGGCTATTCAAAAAGCAAAAAAGGATTATTGATAATGATGTATTTCTTTAGATAATATGAATAAAAAAATTGGATAATTATGAATATATAAAATAATGTAACGTCAAAATTTGATTGCAGACTTATTGAATTTCAATCGAGCAAAAGACTTGGACGGTTTCGTTGGTGATTTTACTGCAAACACGCAAGTTAGCATGGAGCTGTTTCAGTTGAAAATAAGTACATTGCCGGGAAACTCATTATTTGAGGCGAGTATTAGCTACGATGTTCGTCGCAACGTCTACCGAACAAAGGTCAGCATCAAATGTATTTAATTTTAATTTCTTATCCGCGCTCACACGATCGTGATTAGTGAATTGGAATTGCAAAGAAATAGGAAAAAACCCATTTTCAAGATGGCAATTCTCAATTCAATTTTCATTTCAGATCTCCGATGTCAGTAGGATAAACAAGTACGGATCTCAAGCTAGGTGCGTGGAAAACATTTATTATCATCTCCGAAAATACTGCTATTGCATCGATTAAACTAGATTCATTTTGTATCTTTAATTTTAATGAAGAACCAAAGTTTTGTTGCGTTCCTCCTATTTATATGTCAATTCTTAAATAAATATAAATATTATTTTGTTCCGTTTGTTATGTTAAGAAAGTGTGATATTAAGTTAATTTATTTTATGAAACTTCACTTTAGTTAATTAAACACTGTCAATTAATTAACAAATTGAGAGGAAAAAATGTAACAATAAAAGATTGTTAGATTTTGTATATATATAGAAAAATTGTACAGTTCGGAACAATTTCTACTAGAATTAAGACAACTTATTTGTATCAACACTGTGAACTTTGTTTTTCTATCAAACCACAAGATCAAACTTTTTTATTTCAATTGTAATTGTTTTAAGTTAGACTGTATTCTTAGAGTCAACATAAAATAAAACAGGATGTTATAAAATTGCAATAGCTTATTAATGTCGACTCATTCCATCACAACATACTTATATAATACATTTTGCACAATTGTTTGATTAACGTACCTTCGTTGTGGAACAAAAATAAATGTAAAATTAAATTAATGATTTTTTCCAACTCCAAAGTGGTAAACAACTCGTTGATTCCAACTCAATCAGCTCTTTTATTGGTTCAAACGATTGATATCGAACTTCAGTACAACTCTGAATGAATAAAACAAATGAAATTACGTACACTTTCAATTAAATTCCGAAATTCGTATTTCATAATTATAAATTGTTATAGGAATACTTGATATAATATTGATACTTGTTGTATCTTATATGTTATCACGTTATAAATATTATAGAACATTTGTCGAAGCAGAACAATCTGTCTTGAATTATTAACTAGAATAAAACTAGAATAAAACTACTGCAAAGTATTTTTAAATTCTCGTATAGCATTAATCAGGGAAGGCGTCAGCACCTCTGAATTATTTAATAATTTTCATTCTGCTAAATATACCCTGTGAGAATTTTTCAAAGAAATTTAAAACAGCGCGAAATAACTCCTCATTATTTATTTACAATTCGCAAGATGTTCTTTTCATAAGACACGCGAGAGGGAAATGTTTTCTTATTAGAAATACTTTGGACGAAATTTGCCTTCGACCGCGATTCAGAGAACTGATAACGAAATGACCAATCGAGGAAAGAGATACGTTTCAATTTGCATAATAAAAGGGCTGTTTATTGTTATGGGTTTTTGGTATCCAAAAACAAAAATCCAAAAAGAAGTATATGAATTAATTTTATGCTACACGATCATTGCCGTTTTGATCATACCAATTATAACAGAAATTTGTGAACTTTTTGCCACCTACGATGATCCATATGTAAGTTTTCCACGCTTTTTTTTTCATTTCATTTCATTTTCTTTCCAATGTACATTTTTTTAATTTGTAATTTTTTTGGTTTTCAAAACATTTCGTGGAATTTGTTTTCTAAACCTTGTTGGTTGTGACGAATTAAAAGTTGTCAGGCTCTAGCATACACGTTCACCGGAACGACGACCCTTTATCTGATCGTTACGAGGACGTCAATTTTTGTATGGAGGCGCAAAAAAATTTTTAGGTTTCTGAAATTCACCAGCGAAAACTACTGGAATTCCGCAAATGATGATTTCAGCTTGAAATTGTTTCGAAAAATTGATAAGCGCGTAACAATCATGATTTGTATTGTGACTACTTTTACATTTGGAACTGTTTTTTGTTACATCCTGGATCCTGTCATAGGTATAAAATTTTAATATGACAATCAATTTTTATTTATTTTCTGAACCAAAAATTCAAATTAATTAAACATTATTTTTCATTGCACAGCAAACATAGGCAAAAAAGGAAGAAACAGAATTTTGATCTTTGATGGGATCAGATCTTTTATCGCAATTCCAAGTCCTTTCTTTGAAATAGTATACTCTATCCAAGTTAGTTAAAGTTTTTTAAAACAATTTTAATAACAAAAAGAAAAGTTTGTTTTATATTTCAATATAATAATAATGTTTCGCAGGTAATGGCACTTTTTCATGTCGGGTCCTGTGTTATGAGCTTCGACCATCTACTGTGCATTCTAACAAGTCACGTTTGCGCCCAGTTCAACATTTTACAACGTCGCATTGAACTGCTGGGACGAAACTATCTAATAATTTCCACCACCGTGGGTTTCGGCCCGTCAAAAGTTTCTAAATCCTTACAAGAATTTTGCCGAGAATTGAAAAAATGTATCCGGAAACATAAAGAGATCATCTGGTATATTACCGAGTTGGAGAGTCATTACAGTCTTATTATTCTGAATCAAATTGTAATTGCCAGCATGATGTTGTGCTTCGCAGCTTTGGAAGCCCTCGAGGTGAACATTTATTTGGAATTTAAATGATAATAAGTTTTCAATGATTAAACATTTTGATTTTCAATTTGTTCAACTTTAATTTTTCTTCTAGATAGAATCAAATACTGTGAGAAAAATGACATTTTTTAATCACATGCTGGGAAATGCTTCTCAGCTTTTGTTCATAACCATATCTTGTCATCAAATTATGATAGAAAGTTCTGCAATGTCCGATGCTGCATTCAACTGTCAATGGAACATTCTTCCTTACGACAGTGTAGGATCTTCGATCAGACAACTTATCTATTTCCTAATTGTCCGGGGACAAAAACCCTGTTCCATATCAGCTGGAGGATTCGCTGACGTTTCGCTCAGTAGTTTCACATCAGTAAGCACGCTCACATAAAAATAACAAGGAATAAAAAAAGTTTAAATACACATCATTGAATATAATAAATATTTCAAATTATTTTCTAGATTTTAAGTGCATCATTTTCATACTTCACACTTATGAGGACGGTCCTGTAAAGTTCAATTCAATGACTTTTGTAGAATAAATCAAAGTTACAACAAATATTTCAATAGATTTTTTTTTATTGAGATGTGTAGGCCTTTATATGGATAACACGTCATGACTACAACTACGAACATACATTTTTATTTCTTATATATAATATAATCGCATATATATTATATGTAGATTTTAATAATTATCATAAACTCTCTAATAATCTCATTGCTAATTTACAGCAATGTGCATTAACGTTTTGTGATCTCACGTATAATTGTATAACAGGTGATAACCGCTGACTTTTATTTTCCATTTTTGTTTTAAGAACGAATAGCTTTACGCATGCCGTAAAAATTGTTTGATAAGAATACACATTGCTCTTGATGAAACTTTCATAAAGTGCTATTTTACAAAAATGTTTTGAAAATTGTGTATCTTAACACTTTTTGAGTCACTGATTTTCCCATTGATTTAGTTATTTCTGATTATAGCTTTTAATTTGTGAATCAACTACTTGAGAGCTATGTTTCGATTTCTTCGAACGAATTTTGTTTTCAAAAAAACAGTGCGAGGCGCTGGAATTAACACTAACGCGATACCTCGATAGATCAACAAACTGTAACACGTAACTAAGTATTAAAATTTTTGTCTTTCAACCATGCTTAAAGAATCGGAGCTAAAGCGAGTACAAAGTTTCATGTACATAATGTTTTTGTCAATTGACAATGGCGCAGTCGAACTTAAGCTTTTTTTATACAGCGTAAATGTATTTAAAAATTAGCCATAAGGGTGTATAATAAACTAAACTACAAATACTGAGAGGAGCTCAACGGAACTCAGTCGAAATGCAAGGGCGTAAATTTGACATCAAATCACAAGTAACATCAACATTTATAGAATGATTCGATCGATTGAAACATACATAGCAGAACCATTGAATCGGATGCAAATATGATTTTTAAAAAGTTACGTCAGCAACGGTTCGAAAAACAGGACACCGTAAAATATATGCTATGATATCAACAACTTTCAAATCCTTGTCATGATTCTTCTCAAAAAACCACTATTATTATAAAATAATATTGCATATAATTTTTATGTCATTTATGTATACGAATAATCATTGAAAAATACAGTCCCACGCTCAGATATAGTATTTTTCAAATTATACTTTGTTGTCGCCGGAATGGGAACGCTCACTAAACAGAGTGGTTAATCCAAATGAAAAGTTGACATGGTACAATTATTTTCAACTCAGTTGGTCATAACAATCATCTATTTATGCTACATCCTGCTCAATTTAGAAGAAATTCTAAGCGGGAGGCCATTATTAAAAAGACAGACTGTACCTAAACAAGCGACATTTTTACACAGCGCTATTGATAAATCCGCTCGCGGTAACATAGATTGATCAAAATTTGCGTTCTAAAGGTGAACACGCGATCAGGTACAATGACCTACGACTGATGTGACTATAAGATTCGTATAAACGCAGCAACGAGATGACGACATGAAATGAACATACAAAAATCAACATCACATTGTTTTTTCGTCTCCAAATTTGGACTAAGAAACATTTGTCTGGTCGTACACGCACTTTCGTCTCGCAGTTGTTCTCGTAGGAAGAAGTCGGTTTGCACTTCAAGCAAGTTGAGAAATAAGTTACACGTAATTGCTAAAATAGTGATTGCTAAGTTACCACTAGATGCGTTCACGACGGTACTTGTACATCGGTATCCTAAACGCAACACGACCTGATTCGCTCCTACAGGCACTTGATACCATGTGACCCATTTGGCGGATTATCTTTTTGCATGTAAAATTTAAACGATCGTGAAGTATGCTGCAGAAACCTTAAAATATTGCGACGAATAACAAAATGAGACAAATTGATGACGCAGGTGTACTCCGTGAGGTTCATTCAACAGGCTGACGAAAAATTTCTCAAGTCCAAATGCGATGATTCCAGTATATTCTAATCCAAACACCACATATTTACAATAACAAGATGGACTATTTGTCACCAACGACCTAAACTTGTTGAGTGGAACGAAATTGCGTACAGAATAAAGCGCACACTTGATCGTCATAATTTTACAGTGAAAATTTATATCTTTGGTTTGAACATTCGTGTGACGTATAGGTGTGTGATTATTACAATTAAGTCTTTACCGACTGTGACTAATGAATTGACATGTTAGTATTGCTAATTAATACTAGTGTTTTATTATTTCTTTCTTTTTTGTTGTTCGGTTGATAATAATAGCCACTGGAGTAATCGTAGCTGATAATCATGCCGACGTTAACGACAAAGTAGCAGTAACTTAGAGGCTTGACTTGATTCGCAGGAATGTTACAACTTGAAATTTTTGGCATTGCTGGGGAGTGCTTATGCGCAGTCAATGTGAAGTTTCGAAAGTTCGCTAATAAATGACTTTGGTGTGATGACATGCGACGAACCTGGAACAAAAATTGTTTCAAATGAATGTATGAACACAATTTCGGCTAACTTTGTAAAATTCTAACTCGTTCTTACCGATGATAACTTCCCAGTTGTTCATTGCTTTTGTAACTTCATAAGCACATCGTATTTCAGAAAAGCAGACTCCGCCGACGATGAAAACTATGAAGCGAGGTACGTTTTTGATCGTTTGTTGACCCTTATCTTTATTATGCCAGTGACCATACCTCACACTAAAAAAACAAATACACATTTATTAGATTTCAATCAATCAACAATTTAATTAAAAAAAAAGGCTATATGAAATCATTTAATCTTTAACCTCGTAGGAGCGTGATATCCAGAGCTTGTTGATCTGCCCATGCCCAAAAACGGGAAATGTTTCTGTTCGAGTTTCTCTTCGATGGCATCTTCCATGATATCTTTGACCACTGGTGTCCAACGACTCATCTGGTAAGTCTGCTCTGTGATTCTCTCCTTGCGTGGTACGGTGTAAACTTTCTTACGATTGCCCTGATTAAATTGATAACAAAGTTTGAAATTAAATAGGAATTAAATTTCCCTTTTGACAATAGAAAAAGTCGAGTGTAAGAAAATACAAAACTCACGTCCACAACAACGTTAAGACTGAGGTTGGCCATGTTGATGATTGTTTGTTTATCTTCGGGTGACATCTGCGCATGATGTATCAAACGATTTAGGTTGTCCTCTGTGATGCCGTTCTTGCTCAGCACATACAAAGCGATGATACGAAGTTTGTCGAGGTTGTTCACAGTCTGGTCCAGTAAGATCGGAGTTATGTTTCTCATGTGATCCTTGATACGTTCTCCTTCGGCATCTGTGCCCATTGCCAGATCCTAAACAAATTAAAAAATTTAAATTAAATCAATTCAAATCAATTAGATTAAAATTTATAGTATTCAATTAAATTACATTTATTAACTTAGTTCAATTTGATTGAAAATATTCAACCCAAAAATTATTCAATCGAAAGACCGTGTGTTTACCTGTTCCACTTTACACAGTTTGTCTACGTTTCCTTGGTATCGTTTCATACAATCTTCGGCGAGATGCAAATGGGTTGCGTATTTGCTCAGTTCCTTTTGATACTGCGGCATTTTCTTGATCATTTGCGAGAGATCCCTCATGCTCTGCTTGTCACCCTGGGGCATCCTCTTTGACTCGGTAAATTTCTTCAAGTTCTTGGTTACGTTTCTGCAGGGGCAATCAATTATTAAACGCTCAAAGAAATGAGAGTGCAATTTAAGATTTATTCGTAAACGAAACATACTGCGATACGACAGCAATGTGCTGGTGCCTGAGTTCCACCCACAGGTCGTCGTTTTCGTCCAATAATACTTCCTTTTCTACGCCTTGCGAAGCTTCATATCTGAATAATACAACATGTTATACGGATATAATTTGTTATACAATTCTTTATGAAATAAAAAACTTGATAAGGATGTATAAAAGAATCTTAATACGAATTGTATTTTTAAATCCTGTAAGAAACTATGTTTCAATCAACTTTTTTTCACAAACAAACGGTATATTTCTTTTTTGTATAACTGATAGGTAACGGGATAAACAGTTGAACAATTAAATTAAATCACCTGTAGACATCATTCTCAATCTCAAGCAGATCATAAGCCATGGCTTGCAATGTCAGCTCGTGTAGCAAAGGAGAAACGCAATCAAATCCACGGTCCAAGATGAGAAGTTGGGACCGAGCTTTTTCCGGGCCTTCGCCCATTGTAGGCTCGTCTGCTTTGTAGGCGTCCAATTTCTGTTGCACCAGTTGAGCCAGTTCGACGTTGCGATCAAAATCACTGAAACAAATTGAAATGAAAAACGTAAAAAACGTACGGATTGGAATAATTTAATTTAAAAAACGTCCAATAAATTAGACTGAGCCATATCGGGGAATACCTGCGGTATCTGACCATTGGATATTCGCCAAGCGTGGCGCACAAAGTTGCAATCTGTTCAGCGATTCTTTCCATGTTGGCATTCCTCACGCTCATCAGGTAAGGATTGTAGAAACAAGCGAAAGTTTCTCTCGAATCAAGCGAGAACACCTGCACGATACAAATTTCACTTTAAAATTCATCCTTGACTTTTCAATTTGTTCTTTTTTTTCAACATTAAAATTTGCAGTCAACACACAGCAAAACCAAAAAAAAAAAAAAGAAGAAATGAGTTTGATGCAAAACACGAAAATGAAACAGCACATGAGGGGTGACGTGCAATCATTTACAAAAGGAGGACATTTGTCTTTTGCTCGTCTTCGAAAAATGAATATCTTTCAAGCTTAAAAGCTTTTTCGTTTTCATGATTCAATTATGATAAAAGAAAATGAGAAAAAAGTCATAGCTGAGTTGAAAAAAAGCTATAGAAGACTAGGCTACAATCGTGGGTTCTCTTGTTTATATTAGTCACCTGCGACTCGTATGGCAAGAAAGCGATGTTGATCTCTTTGAGAGTTTTGATCTTTCTAGCAGCCATAGACTTGCAGATGTCATTGAACAGCTCCTCCGGACACACTGGGCATGTGCAAGCATCAATATCGTTAATATGTGCTCGTGTTGCATCTTGGATATTTAGACCAGGACTTTAAAAGACACTTTAAAAATCCTCGTTGAATTTAAAATAATAAATCAAACAAGTAATCTATTCATTTCATGAATAAATCAATGAATGACTTGATTAATTATCAATCAAATAAATAAAAAAGGTGCAGACACTGATTTCTTATTAGAGACAGACAAAAAAAAACGTCAGTATGGGAAGCAAGACATCCAACAGTATGGGAGATCCAGTTATCGAGTTGGGAAAAGTTAGTACGGAGTTAAAAATGCCAAGGACCAGTGCACGTCTCAGTGCTTGTGACCGTCACCATGAAAATGCACGAATCCCACAATGAACAAGATTTCGTAACTTGTATACAATTATCGAAATTTGCGTTAGTTTTCGTTAAAATCAGTGTTGCTAGTTTACCTGCTTCTCATACGGTACAAAAGCAATGTTGATCTCTATCAGAGTCTTAATGTATTTAGATATTTTTGACAATGCTTTGAATAACTCCTCAGGACAGGCTGCAAAAACACAACTTCAATTCTACACGTAATCTTTGAGGTGTAACAATTTGTTTTAAATAATTCCAAGTTTAGAGTCTTACAATTGTACCTGAATTTTTTTTTCTTGGTAAAAATATGTCATTAAAATATATTTGAAATGTAAAATTTGTGCTTAAGAGCTGAATGATTATTCATGAGGATTATTCACCTTCGGTGAAATAAACATGGGCTGTCTTGTAAGAGAGCCGAGAAGGGTTGCTGAAGTCATCGATGAGTTTTTGCACCGAGTTATTGCTGGGCGTGATAAGATAAACTGCTTCCATGGTTGGTAATGGTTCGCGCTTCTTGTTGATGTCCTCAACGAGGGTTATTCCTTGGGCACTAATATCATGCATTTTACAGCACGCTGAAACCATCCTCATCGCCAGCTGATCCACCACCAGGATACGCCATTCTGTTCCTCCGGAAGTCTTCTTTTTCTGCTTAATCACTTCATTCATAATCTCTGCAAATGTAAAAGGTTTATCAAATGTTGTATCGTATTTTTGCATTCTAAATTTTGTTTTTGTATTTCATTATTGTTTTTGATTTTTCATCTTTTATCGGTTTCGTTGTAAGAAACATGCGGTCAAACCCGTCGTGATCAATAAAGTTAATGCATACAGTTTATAAATCCAATTACATCTTTTTCATCAATGCGCAATTATTGATTGAAAATTATATCAACTCATGTGTTACAAAAAAAACGGCCAACTTCAGATCTCGCGGGTTGAAAATTGTTGCGTAAATTTATCTACATCGTTGGTAGTAACATAGGAGTGAACCCCATCCATTCATAAATTTACTACTAAATGAAGAACAAAATCGAAGAGTTTATAACAAAAATGGAAAAAAATGAAATGAAACATTGAGAAAAAAGTCCAAGTTTTAAGTTTAACCTTGGAGAAATTGATTTGCATTTGAAACAACAAATAAAAAAACAACTGAAAATAACGTTGGGTCAGGTAAAATCTTTCAAGGTATTGATCGTCCTTACGTAGAGGTGACGTCACATCAACGCTGTATCATTAATCCATCGAACCCCAATATAAACGATGATTCAACATTCGGATACAAAATTATATATTGATTTGTTTAAATTGTTTTTGCAATTATGTTTAGAATTTACTCGTTAATCAAACTGGATTTGAGGTCACAAAATATTTAGATTTTGACAAAAAAAAAAAAAAAAAATATCAACATTTTTATTTATTTTCAATAGCAGAAGAGAATATTTTCTAAAAGGAAAAACATTTTTTCACATCTCACGTAATGAAGTTGTAAAAATGTCATGACCAGTTTAACAAATATGACGTTTCTCGAAGTAAACAATATCCATAAGGATGTTTCCAGAATTTGAGAGAAAAAATATTCTTGCAGATTTTTCTGCTGATTTTTAAAATAAATAAAAATATTCATTTTTGAACAGATGAAGCGTCGCGAGCTGTCAAAAAATTGAGTCAGTTTTGTATACTGTTTTTGTCACTTTAAATTGACATCTTTAATCGGTTACACCGAATTATGCAATGATGATTTTGCACGATTATAATTTTAGATTAATCTAAAATTATGACGGTAATTATGTGAGCAGACAGGATGTGCGAGTGGGTTTCAGTTTGACATTTCGGAGCAGCAGAAACAACGTATTAAGTGAGATCATCGTTACGACAATGAACGCCCAGTCTGACGTTACAATTGTGATGAAATATAATAGTTCCGATGCGTAAGAATTCTGCGAATCGAACAAGATTCGAACAAAGTTTGACCTTCGGATCAATTTGATAGGTATGAGTGATTAATTAAAGGTCAGTTGCAATGTTTTTCGGATACTCACTTTGACCGACTTGTGCTTTGAGCGCCATTTTGACAGTACTGGCATGTATATCTGTTGGTACGACTCGGCGCGGCGAGGTGGCGCTTCAGTCAGTTGCGCCGCGCATCGAATTGTCGCGCCAATTCGGAACGGATTGAATTTTTTTTTAATTAGTCTTTTTAGTTAAATTCTTTATTTTATTTTTCTTACTTTTAATCTTAAAATTGAACCTACGATTTTCTTTCAAAAAGAAGCGAATTTTTTTATATTTTTGGTGAAATTCGAGGAGCTGGTTTGAATATTTCTGTGGGATTATAATTCGGTTACGACCACATTGGAAATGTAAATGAACATTGTTTATTTTAAGAAACGCACAACGCTGATTAATATATTCAAATTTGAGGGCCAATTAACGGCACGCACACTGCAATTTTAAGGGCTTAACAAACGTAAACAAATGAACCGTTACTGCATCCGCAATTTATCTCGTTATGTTTATGTAAAGATACATGCCGGTATAATTTCGCAGAAGAAAATACATGCGGTGAAACTCGATGTTTCTAATGAATATCTATGAATATTCATTTCACGATAAACAAAATCTTGACAGATGTTGATTGGTGTAGAGGACATTGGTTAACAAACAAACAAAAATAAAACAAAATAGCAGCATAAAATGTAAACAAAATGAAATTATAAATGAAAAAAATAACGAAATATTAAAAAATTGTGCAATGTTTTATTCGATGTAAACAGAGTGGAAAACATAAACCAAACATTAACAAAGTTGAATTTCCGAGAAAAATGTAAGCAAACTGAACAATAAACAAAGCAATGAAAAAAATTAAAATTTAATATACTATCTAAACAAACTAAACGGACAAAATATATCCAATTGTAAAGTAAAAAAAGTAAACAAATCGTCAGAAACGGTTGTTTAAAGGTCGAGAAAAATATAAACAAATTAAAAAATATGTAAACGAAGAAAAAACAACGTTGATAAAAAAATAATTGTTAAAAGTTTAAAAAATATTTAAACCTAGAAATGACTGCCTAGCAACGGCGTCCATGCAGTTCGACATAACTTAGAGGGTTGCGTGTCTCCAAACATAAAGTATGTATCAATTTTCATAATCCAAAAATGTGAGTCAGAAAAATCGAATTAGAATTACCGTTACATATTTCAGATTCCCTTGAATTTAGGGTTGCTTGCTTTTGGCCCTTGGGAACTATATAGTAGAAGAAAAGTCTCTCCTTCATAGACAAATTGCGTTGGGGTTGGAATCGAACCCTTTTGCGTTTATAATTTATAATTTCATTGTGAATCCAATTACGTTTCTGTCCTATAGTAACAATTCTCTCGTAATTATAAAACATATAATTTGTCTTTGGGAAACTGTGGGGTTTAAGATTTATCAGATTGTCCCAGGGAACTGCATTATCATCCTTTTAAAAAACTTATTACGTTGCACTTTGACCCAGGCTTTTGATTAAAAATAAATAAAATAATTTGTTTTGCAAATTCAACATTTCTGTAACAGAAGAAAGAAAGTATAAAAAAATGTTGTTCAATGTTTAAAATTTTTTACAGTTTTATTTAACTAATTTATAAATATTATAAGTTTCATTGAAACAATTCATTTTAATTGGCGAATTTGAAAATATCATGAAGTGAAAGTTGAAAATCATAAGCATATGGAATTTAATTATCCCATAAATTGTAACGAAGCTTCAAAGATGGGAATATTTTCTCAGGGCTTGCATGAAACATTTTGCCAGACGGGAGTATCAATAAACAAATAATAATTCATAGGAAAAGAGGAGCTCGTCAGAGTAAATTTTTCTAAATATAAAGAAAAAATATAGATATTTTTATTTTTAGATAAAAACTTTGCATCATATCAAAGAAAGTAGGTCTTGTCTATTGCGAAAATATAAAATTAGAAGTCGCGGGGACTCCGCGGCGGTCTCGTTTTTAATCTAATTTTGTTAGGTAGCATAAATAATTGTACATAAACAATCCGAAGCAGTCAGTTATTGTCGGTTCTAAGATTTGATTTCCAACAATTTTGATCTTTTTGATTGTAGTTTATTATGTACAATTTATTATTAAACAGAATATTTAACAATTGATAAAAAAAATGTCATTTAAATATTAAAAAGATTGTTGAAAGTTTCAAACAAAATTTGAAACAAAACGTAAAAATGTAAACAAACAGAAAAAGATCAAACAATCTAATGTCAAACAAAACAAATATCTCAAGTTACAAAAATTGTAAACAAACCAAAACTTAAAAATGATTGTTACAAATTCTTAGAAAATGTAAACAAATTAAACAAAAAAAAATCACTGAATTAAAAAAAAAATTGTAAATAAAATACGAAAAATCTGAAATATTTTTTTCTGAAAATGTAAACAAGTTGAACAAAAGTAAACACAACCTTTGAAAACGAATATTCAAACTTGTAGAAAAATATAAAAAATGATTAAACAATGACATATTTGTTTTGAATCGACCAAGTAACGCCGGCAGTTGCGCGCGCATCAAGTCTCCGGCTCTCTAAACGGATTACAATTACGGATCAAACGAAACGAATGGTACGGCGCGAGAGAGCCAGTTGCAACCTGAACCTCGGAGCGCTCGGTTGTGTCGCGAGTTCGTGCTACCGTGTCGACGAGCGGCCGACTGTTGCGCTGGCCGTGGAGCGTTGTTTTTTTAATCAACCACCGAAAAGTGTCCTCTTTTGTATCACCGAAACCAAGTGTCGGGAAAAGTTGAAACTGAAAAATGCGTGTCAAATTTGAGTGACCGGCGAGATCGTGAAAGCTGTCATTGTCGCATGTGTTCAATGTTTCAGTGCGAGCTAATTTGAGTTTTGGAATTTTTGTGCTTCGACGAAAAAACATCACGAGATGAAGCTGGAGTATCCAAGTCGGGTGGAGGGCTGGCTCAATGTTTGTGGTGAGTGTTTGTTATTGACAGCTGCCTGTCAAACTTGCTTCGGACATTTCGAAACTTCGATCCGTCAAAAAGTTTCTGCCAATCTATAATGTTCAATTTGCAATTAACGTTGCATGCAAATGTTTTGCACATTTTTTAAATAAACTTAGCATTCATATTTCAGCGCACGGACCTGATGTAAACAATTATATTTTTCGAGGTTATTCTCAGCCGAGTTATTGACACCGAATTTTTTTTGTTATGCTACGTCACTTGCGGTGTCAAAGTTTCAAAGTTGAGATACACCTATCGACACGCGAGTTTGAAATTCCGGTGGAGACGAGGACGAAAGAAAAAGAGGAAGATAACAATTATCAGGTGCAGGGATTGGCCATTGATTCATCCGTCAGTGTAACTTTATTGCGAACACTGAAACATCTCCGTTAATTGTTTTCCAACATTTCGCTAATCTCGGATGACCGCCACCGACTAGGCTATAACTATTCAAATCAAACATTCTTCCCGATAAGACCCGGGTACTGCAAGCTATATGTATACAACAACTTATTCGCTCACTCGAAATGTCACGTCCGAATGACTCCATTGAACAAACAACGAATTATTCAAAACAGTTTCGATAGCTCTGCCTCCGGGATAAAACCGACTGATTTTCTCTCGGCTTTGCTAAATTATAAACTTTGTTTCTTTTCTACTTCTTCTGAAACAAAAAAATATCAAATAATAAGATTTGTAGTTATCATTGTTATTATTCACGATTGTTCAACGTTTGTATTACATAATAGGTTCTGATAACCGAAAAATGTTCAAGATTAAAAAATTGTTGCAAATGTTTTAAATATTAAACGTTTCATTTAATCTTATTTATCGGATGAATATTTGATGAGAAAGAAAAGTAAACGTTGAAATGAATTGAATAAATCAACTGAGAGAGAATTCAGTATAAAAGCGTATTGAAAATTGAACGAAGTGAATTAGAACCTAGGTCTGAAACTGTTTTGACGTGTGACTGAGGAAATGCGATGTACACCTGTTTCGAATGAATATGTATTGACTCGTTTGGCTCAATGCGCCTCTGTCCAAGACTTATTGTGCAGTTCCTCTTTTATTTCTCGTGTTCAAATTTCAACTACCTTTTAAACCTGAACTCATCAATTAGAGATCCACATAGTATTTTAGACAGATTTTTTTGTTCATCCAGATATTCACCGGTCGTGACAGATTTTGTTGCGAGACAATTTTTGACTACTTTCACTTATTAGAAATATCACGTGTATGTGTTTTATCTGCACTAACAGTATTGCTTTTTTGTTATCGGTAAAACCGAAGAAATACAACGGTGATGTTGAAAAATCTCGCTGGATTTTGTTTGATAAACTTTTCAAATCCCGTGATTCATTAATCATACACAAAATATTGGTTTGTTGACAAAACATAAATATCGGAGATAAAAAGTTGATCCAACTTTGACTGACATTTTGGTTTTGATGCTGATTTCGGACTTTTGTCTAGATTAATGTTTATCTTGTTGTTACACTAAACAATCTAAACAAATGATCATAATATTAGAACAAACAACCAAACAACAAACCGTTTTACTTTTCTTTGATCTTGCTTGTTTAAGTTAGTATTTCGATATTTCTTACGTCTATATGATGAAAAATATAAAGACAAAAATAAAGCTGAACGAGAGGGCGAATAAAATAGATGAAACAGATATCTCCACGGGAGTTCATCCAGATTTTTCCGACGCCAACTCCTCCTGTAACAATAAAAACTAAAGTATTATTCCTCGGACTCGAAATAAAGAACGAAATTTAAATTGTCGAAAAGATTTGAACATTTTCCGCCGGGAGGTGTATATCAAATCATTTATTCCATCAATTAATTAAATGTCCCTTAAAAAGCTCACTGAATTGATTATAACCAATTTTAGGAACAAACAAATTCCTCAAAAGTTGTGAACCGATGGGTATTCCTTGAAAACGGCTGTTTCGTTTTCCTCACGACTGAGGAGACGGGCTTTGGTCGAGGACACTAAAATTAGCATCCAAATGAAAACATTTTCACCTCCAATCAGAATCTCCATTGCAAAAGCGTTTCTTGGACGAGGACCCTTTTGACGGCGAATGGATATTCCTTGTAATACCGTTTGTACATATCCGTTTTTACTCGAGCAGACAGTACAATATTATCCGTTCCTCTTATTTTTTTTATCTCTATCCACATTTCCGTCTTCCCACCGTCTAATTAACTCCTGCTCTTCAACGTAAATAGTCAGTTTAACACGTCTTAACACACTGTCTTGAAAAACTTAATAAGACGAATTATAGTTACAATTTACTTATTCATCCTGAAAGAAATGAGTTTGAAAAATCAATTATAAATTTGTTCATGAAATAATTGTGATTAAAAAGTTTTCAAACTCTGAAATTTCAAAGTTCAAAAAGCAAATTTTAAATTGTATATTTCAAAATTCCAATTTCAGATACATGTTTAAAATAAAAAATATTAATTACTTTTTGGCGAGTTGTTTATTGATTTAAAAAATTGGAGTTGCTGTAAATAAAAGAAATAAATGTTGAGAGTAAGAGAAATTGTTTTTTATTTATTTTTTTTAATGAGAAATGAAGGAAATATTTGAGACTAGGAGAAAGTTGGTCAGTGCCAAGACTTTGTGGCAGATAAAGCGATCTGCGAAGGACCCTTGTCTTTGGAGCTTATTATGTTGCAGACAAAGGAAGACGCGTACGTGCGCCGTCCCGTCAAAACAATAGGGGACCCTTTGTGTACGCGAGTCGAGGGTGTTGCGTGTATAGCAAAACGTGAAAAAATAATGATCTTGGTCGTGGCCAAGATCTTCTAATAATTATGAACTTAGATTGCCCCGAGACAAAGTTTACAAGAAACGGAGGAAGAGATAAAAAATTGAAACCAATCCTTTCTCGAGTACCGCAGGCTTAAACATCAGTTTAATCCTAATGCGCGAATTTTTTCAGCGTCGAAAATCATTTCCTCCTACGCCATGAATAAGTCGAGAAAATAAAAAAGGGAGAATTTCACTTCACAAAATGTCGTCTCTTTAATTAAGACCTTCCGCTCGTTTAGCGAGTTGAATTTTTCAGACGGACCTTTTTTTTCTCCAGTTTTAATGTTTAATTGTTTGGATAGAAATTTCCTGTTTGGTTTGTCCCCGGAGGAACGAATATTTGAAAAAAAAAAAAAAAAAAATTATTGTTTGGATTTTGGGCTCGGCTCTGAATGAATTTCGTTCGAGGAAAGTGTGACACCGATTTCATTTACTTGAAATAATAATTCATTAATTCAGCGGGTGCTCTTATGGCGTGGTGGTATTAATTCGACAAGATTTATGGGGTCAAAAGTTGACTCTTCAATTTTCCATTTAAACGTCACGCAGCCGAGGAAAAGGTATTTTGGAGCTTCCCTTTCTGAATGTTTCGAACGTACAATTAATTTTAACAATTTCATAATTCACCATCCAGGTATAACATTTTTTGAGAGTAAAATGCGTTTTTTCTTTTTTTTTTTTTTTTAATCATAAATTCATAACGGACCTAAACGTCTTACCATGTTCGAGAACTAATTTACATTAGCAGAACTAACATTCATTTTCTAAAAGACAAAACGATACAAGGAACATGAATAATGCATGTGAACGCGCCATTATCATTAGTGGTTATTTTCAAGCCTGAGTATAATTCACGTGGAACATAACGCCTCTCCCCCCCCCCTCCTCCCTCATCTTTTGCAATGATTAGATTGTATTAAAATAAAGAAACGCATAAATATACATATGCGACCGTGTGTTTACCTTTCGAGACAAATTGTATTAATCAGCTCTCTGCCACAATGATCGAGAGAGCGCAACAAAAGTGAACTCGCAGGTTCAGAGAGTTTTGTAACACGATGAGATTTTTCAACACAGGCGCCTTGAAAACTGATTGCGTCATGCGAAAAATTAATATCAGCATATCAATTTTTGTCACCGGGCTTTGACAGCTCGAAATGTATTAATGCGCGACATTCAACGCCATTTCGAAACTGGCCTTACAAAAAAACAGCCAAGTTTTTTTAGATAATGTTTTATTTATTTTGTATGACTCCTGGATTGAGTTTCTGAATTTTTTTCTTATTTTGTTCGACGTCGTAAAATGTATGTAAACAATTGTTTATTGTTTGGAACATTCCATTTTCAATAATAGTGATATTTGTTGTGTGTATTGTTTACTATATAGGAAATATAAGAAATTCATATTCAAAACAAAGTTTAATAACAAATACGTAGATAATATCAAAAATGGTTAAAAAATTTTCGAAAAATGTAAACAAAACATTAAAAATTAAATTTTTTAACAAAAATGAAAAAAGAAACTTATTACATACAAATTATTATTAAAATTCCCAGGAAAGATGTAAATACAAAAATATAAAAGTAAATAAAAAAAAACTATGGATACAAGTTCTGTACAATATAAACAATTATATAATAGAATAATATAAATATATAATATAATATATATTATTATAATATAATATTATATATTATTATATATATAATATAATTATAATATAATAATATTATTCTATAACAAATTTATTATAAATGTTAAATATTGTATAAAATGTAAATAAACGTAAACGAAACATGAAACAAGATCAAAATGTCTAATTTGTTGATTTAACTTGTTGATTTCATATCAAAATCATACAATTGAATTATGAAGTGATAAAAATATTTGAATACATTGGTGAAACAAATGTTGAATTGACGTTTATTTGATCCCACGTCATTTGAAATAATGTCGTAAGTGGTATTAATTTTTTCGAATAAATGATAATGTTGGAAATCAGTAGCTAATATAGCTCTCGAGAGGTGAAACGAGATCAATCGCGGAGATTTGACCGATAGAAACTTGGATACTTTCTAACACGATCCACTCAACTAGTTTTGTCGCTTTTTATATACCGGATGCAAGCCACAATCGACAGGTTGATATTATCTCTTTTCTGGCGCATGTCAGTGTGTTCTTATCCTGTGCGCCCGATAACGTTTCTCAATTATTTATATATTCACGCGTTCTTGTCAACCGTGCACTTTCAATTTTTTTGACAGTTTTCCAAGCTCGAAAGTTATATACACCGTTGCAATTACATTTGCTACCCAATTTTATCTCGCGTTCTTCGATGTACTACATGAATCAACTTCGCATTTCCCAACGAACAAACTCTCATCTTCCCAATATTCTATTGATTCGTATCTTTTTCACTCCAAAGGTCACCGGCTTATTATCAGACCCGGATGAAATTTATCTCTATTTTGCAGTTCCACTTTCCATGTTAACTTGAAAAAAAAAAAAAAAAAAAATTAATTTTGTATTTGTATCTAAAGTTTTTAAACCTCTGCAAACATTGTAAAATGCATTCAACCTGAGACGTGCTTGACCTATTGAAAAATTCGTTCAACCCGGAAAAAGTTTCTCCGTCGTTCAATTGGCACTTCGAGGATTTTCTCTTTTTTTTTTTTTTGTTTCATTTCGTATTTTTTTTTTCTCCGGCTTCAAACAGGTCTTGAATTATATGATACTTGTCAGACTATAAAGACGTAACAATTTTGGATGAAGCTGATGATGATGATGAGGAACATAAAAATGTGATGTATTGCGTACGCGCAGTTTGAGCAGTTGCGAAAACACTTTACACTTAAGCTCCCGTGAGAGATTTTGAGCGAAGTTGATAAGTCTTTATTGAAGTTCGCTATTCATAAATTCATAGCGATCTCGTGAAGTCGATCGCAGAGCTGGGGGAACCCTGTTAGCTGCCAGCTCAGACAACTGTTTGCTTATTAAAGTATGCAACTACACTCCGGAAAGCTCCGTGAGTTCCAAAATGTCTTACCACAGACAGTTGGATTAACTTCGCTTCATGCATACATTTGAACGTTCTAATATTGCATTCGCCAGCTATTCATATTTCCCTCAAAAATGCAACCCATCGTTTTGACTGTTTCATTTTTGAAAATTCTCTTTATCTGTTGTTCTCGATTTCAATTGACTTTGATCATCTCTTAAATCCAAACTGTTTACCAGTTTACTTGTTAAACAATTGTCGTCAGTTTAAATAGTTTGTTTGGTTCATTTTGAGAATAATGAAAGATTAAAAAATCGTATTGAGAAGTTGAAGTTGAAAAAAAGAGGAGGAATATATGATCAGCATCATAAGGTGAAAACTGAACAAGGGACTTGAGCTGTACGATGTTGTCGTGCGCGCACTAATGGTATTTTGTATAATGTAAAGCCGGCGCTCAAAATGGATGAAAACTTCTCAAACACATTTGGAAGAGTTCGCTTTTTTCCCGACACGAGTTTATTCTCCGGCACTGTAAAACGTATGACGAGCTCGATAGGGTCCTTTAGCAACGTCTAGTAAACTCACTTTTATTCGCAAACGACGCTCGAGTTTGGTTTTCCTAAAAGCTATAAATGGAAACGAAAATAACATCGCGAATAAAGCAAAAGGAAAAAAATTGTTTATATTTTTTCATTCATTTATTTGTCATGTTTCAACTCACAAGTTCATTTTCGTATTCAATTTCAGATCTTCATTTGCTTTTTTTATTTTTTCTTTTTTTATCTTTTTTTTCTAATCTGATTTTGAAGATTGAACAAAACTGATTAGTTGAATTTACAGTTGGTCAAATCATTTTATAGAAGCAACTGATTACTGTTGACATCGCCTTGATGTTGAATTGTCAGACAGTAACACGATGTACATCCCATCAAAAGGAATGTTCACATTAGATGGTTTCCTCAGAACCACAAAGATAAAACGAGATAAATTACGTTTTTTTATTCCCCTTTTCGGGTGAATAAAAGATTCAATTTGTCGCTGAAAAAAGTTGAATTTACAGCACAGCTGTATTCTCATTTTTTGGAGACTCCATTGTCTCGGCTGCAAATCAAAATTAAATTGAACCAATTAATATCTCGTGTTCTCATTTTTTGGTTCTTATTTTTTTTTTAGTTACTTTGTTATTTGTATGAAAAGTTTGCTCATTTTTCATTGAGATCGTAAATGTCATGCTTTTGTGTTGGAACGTTGTGGTAAAAATAAAAGTGTGTTAGTTGTTTCGGTTGAGACAGTCAATAGGTAGATCGCTATCTCATTACAAAACTGATCTTGAGAGAAATTCAAGGTCTAGTAGGTTATTTTAAAAGAAACAATTAAATTTCAAGTATTAAAATAAATTGTTTTTAAGTAAAAAAAAAAAAGTGGAAGGACATTTTAACTTTCAAATTCTAAAATCAAAAATTTTAAGCCAGAAATTGATGAAAAGAATAAAATATTGAAAAGATGTGGCGTGATTTGAAAGAAACTTTTTTTTCGGTATGTGTAAAAAATAGTTGAGTTTCGTAGCAAAGGGCGCAGGACGGAAGACAACGAAAGAACAAGAAAATAGCATTCAGAATAGTCAATGCTCGGGGATCTCGTTAACTCGGATGCTTTATCTCTCGGACGTGGCACGTATGAAAGCGCGGCTCTCTGATTCCACGCGCTCTTCGGTCTATCATTGTGACGATCTAGCTGTACAGTCAAGTACACGAAAGACTGCCGCAGGGGCACACCTTCCTTTCTGCCTTCTTCCTCATTAGATCGTTCATTTATCGTCACAACCCTTCACGCAAATTTTCAAACTACAATTTCTAACTGCTCCATTTATAATCCTTTCAGTCCGACAAATTTTTTCCTCTCAAAAAGATATCTTAAGTAATCTAGAATGTTTCTATCTCAAAAGTTTGCAGCACCACATTACTTTGTATTCATTATGTTTTTCAGGCGATATAAAAATTGCCAATGGCATTGTCTGATTCCTTTTTATGCTTGGGATTTGCACTTTCCTGTTAACATGACTAAACTTTTTGGATGACTGACAGTTGCTGATCTACTGAAAAGATATCGCATCGGCGTTGACTCGGGAGTTATAACGTATTCGTCGCAAGCTCTCTTTTGCACGAGCGCAAAAAGTTTTGCTGTTTATGATAATCTCCGGGTAATTTCTTATCGCTTGAATCCTCAATGCGAATTCTCTCAAAAAAAAAAAAAAAAAAAAAAGAGAGAGAAAAAAAAAAAAAAAAAAAAAAAAAAAAAAAAAAAAAAAAAAAAAAAAAAAAAAAAAAAAAAAAAAAAAAGGAAAAGAAAAAAAAAGGTGTATCAATAAATGTTGATTTGAATATTAAAAGTTGAATCAGAGAGAGCTTTCACATCAAATGTGTTTTGCAAGTGGGGGAGAGGGAGAAAACAAGTGGTTTCATATTTGATCGTAACATGCACTCGGATTACCGGGCATAAATCTCGTGCAAATATCAGCTGTTCGCCAGGCTTCATAAAGTATGACTAATTTTTGGCACTAAATCACACGCTCGTGTTTTGCAATCGAAGCAAAAGTGACTCACGTGAATATAACAAAAAAAAAAAAAAAAAAAAAAAATATATATATATCAACTTGCGCAACATAATTGGGAAAGGCGAGTGTAACGTAATTAAAATTCCGTTGGCGCGTGAAATTATACATTCGATGCCGAAGAGTATACTCTCGGGTCTGAGTTCATTTCCGCCACGCAAATTTCATAAAGTAGAATATATCCGAGGAAACGAATTGTTTGGTCTAGCTGCGCCAATAGCTTTTCCACGGGCCGCCCGGATTTCGCCGAGATGATGGCTTTTATCTCACCAGCAGATGCTTATGTTCGTGAAATTACTCTCGCGCGAAAGTTTTATTCGCGAGCTTCCGCTTTTCCGTTCGTTGATCGACGGTTTTAAGTATGCTCGTGTAATTATCGTCTCACTGACACGAATACCGCGCGCTTTTCAGCTATTCTCAATACTTCGACGTGGCTTTTCCAAAACTGAGATTAAAAGTTTGTTCAGTTTATCGTTCATTGCCGCGAGTCATAACGAATTTTCATGTACAATTAAAATTTCTCAACTCCAGAGAAAATATGTTTTCTCATTTCGTTTGAGTGATTTTATTTTTATTTATCAGTTTCTGTTACAACTGAGTGTACCTTTTTTTTTATTTGAATTCTTTGTTAGAAAAAAATATTGTCATTAAATCAAACACGGTCGATGAGTTCAGGTAACAGGATTGTGCGCACGCAGGCACTCATTCTTAGAAGCATTCGAGCTCAAATAATCGTAATCGAGTAAGTTCAAGAGGCTTGAACCGATTAAAGGGTTTCGGCTGCCGGACCAGAACGCCAGCAAGTCTTCAACTATGGGTTTAACTCAACCCCGATCATGTTTGGGAGATTTTCGAAATTCGCTACGCTTCAAATGGATCTATTATTATAATTCAAAATCATTGTTCGCAAAAGGTTCATTCCAAAAGATAAAACTAAAAACAAGACACCTTCAGGAAAAAGTTCAAAAGTATATCAAAGTATGGAATCAAGTTGGATAGAAAAAAAAAAAAAAAGTTACATCACATGTGATGCAGCAGTAATGTATTATTTATGTTGTTTTTTTTTTAACAAAAAAGAACTTCTGACAGTGCGTCAGATTTGTTATTTCCCTCTGTCGTTTCCCGTTTTGTGAAGAGAGAATTCTCATCAACTTTAACCCCGACGACTTATCTATCCTTGTGTTTTGACACCTACCGGTACTGTCTGGGAATCGAATTTGCGTATCCCGCAACAATAACATTTCATTCACCGGGAATTAATAATGCCGCGTCGCGTGCAGATAAAAATAACATAGCGGGAAACAACGGCTTTGATATTCTCATGCGAACAGCCAACGGGATTTAACTGTTTTTCTTCCTCTTTTTTTTTTCGTGTGTTGAAACAAAGTGTTTTATACCAACCACAGGATTTATGGCATAAAATAGTGTTTTTTTTTTTTTTTTTTTT